>JARYGA010028051.1:0-24652 GCA_030545235.1 Helianthus tuberosus | reverse complement strand
ATACATATTTTGACTAGTTTGTGATTTGAACATTGTTTTGGTTGAATGAGAAAATTGTTGGTTGATTTTTAAAAGAAAATGATACGCTTGAAAGCGTGGCCACCTCCAGTTACAGAGGAAACTCTGGCGAAATTTTTCCAAAAAGCCTAACACTTAGAAATATTTTCACTATAAGTGTTAGAAAGACATTTTGACTTGTTTTCAAAATATAAGTTTCGCCACGACTATATTTACAAAACATCGGAGGTGGGATTTTCACAAAATAAAACGTGATACATATATATATTTAGTATATATTCTTCTTTCACAACATCACTTGTATAAGTGTTTATGATTATTTTGTGAACTACGTAAATATTATTTTTAGAGTAAAAATAATATTACTAAGTATTATTTTGGGAAAATCACATGTATTAAAATATAATATTTTTGGGAAGAATATTTATATTTTGGAGTTAGGAAATAAAATATATTAAGTGAGACTTAATAGTGAAATCTGAATGTTACGAACACACATGTATTAAATCCCCCATCCTTGGGAAGGAGAATAACTACCAAGTATACAGAATGTAAACACGAAATAGTTGCCTAACTATTTCCCAAAAACTTAAACCATAAAGCTAAGGCACGGCCGTCCGTCTAATAGAGTTAGTACGTGTAGGTCGTCACACAGCTGATTGATTTGGAGGCATACTTGGTAGAGACACACCACTGTGAGTTCATGTCCCCCTTTTCTCTTAACTGTTTTCAGTTTTCTAAACTACGGGGGTGAAATACATGTTACTTTGATTACAAGTACTTTATACATGGTATGGTCAGCTAAAGAAGGAACTGTTAGGTTATGTGATTGGGTAGGTGAAACCTTAAGAACATTAGTCCTCGTAGTACGATCGAGGGATACGAGTGATAGGCCTATTTGAGCATAACAAACACCACCCATGCGCCCGCAGGTTGGACCATGTGGTGACCTTGTCCTATCCCCTCCCATGCGCCCGCAGGTTGGACCATGTGGTTACACATTAACTGATATGTTTCCTTATTTGCTTTCATACCAGAGTTTACAAAACATTCATACTTGCAATGATTATAAAGGTTTATTCGCGCGCACATACTAAACACATGAACTCGCTCAACATTATTGTTGATTTTTCAACTTACATGTATTTCAGGAAATTAAAGGATCTGGCGCGGTATGACACGTTTTCCCGCTGCACTAGTTACGAGGTCATCCGGGTTTGGGGAATTTGACTCTTTCCTGGACAAGTCACAATCCTTAAACTGTGTTTATGTCATGTTGATGTTTGTGTTTGTTAAAACAATGTTGTTGTATTTGGAATTTTAAAACTTAATTAAATGGATGATCTTGCCTGGTTTTATTTCATATAGCTTTGTTATGGTTAAGCTATGGTATTAAGAAGTCACACCAAATTAACCACGCTTCCGCAAAGCCAGGGTGTGACAGGTAACGTGCTAAGTGCATTCCTCATAACCTTGTGCATAGCCGTTGTTGCGTGCGGAAACCATAAAGTGAGCAACAGTTTGATCCAAATCAATGGAGTTCAGAACGGAATGTGCAACCTGCGCAAACAAAGTCATAAATGATATTCAAACTTATCCAAGAAATATTACAAGGGATTAACATACTTACATTGAGAATCCCATGGTTTTGCATCCACAGCATGTCATTCTTCAAAGGTTCAACTAAGCTTTCCGCCGTCACCCTGGCAGTCTCAGAACTATCAAGTTTCTCTTTGGTTTTGGCAAGATGGCGCGTAGCTTCAGCTTTTTCAACTCTCTCAAGTTGCAAATCTTTTTTGGTAGACTCAAGTTCCGCCCTGATTTATTCCTGATCATTTAATAAAGAGGTAAGTTCTTCAATCTCTTTATTTCTAAGAGCAAGAGTCGCGCAAGTTTGTACCTTTCTCTGATCACTTCGCTCCCTGTGTGACCAGGCTTCATCACGAGCAGTCTCATCCTCCGCTTTCTCTTTCTTTAACTTCTCAATTTCTGCCTTGAGATTGTTCATATTGTTCCGAAGAGCCATCTTCTTATTATTATCCTTCACACAAATCTCCCTCCATCGCTTGCGTTCTTCTGAAAGAAGCGCAGCTTCAGCTTTTTTCTTCCATCCCATAGCGGACCACTCTTCTGTCTTTTGGTCACTCTCAAACCTGGCTTGATCAGCTTCAAGCTTAGCTCTCAACATAGCAACCTTCGCCTTTTCTTCAGCAACTTCTTTTTTGGAAGCTTCAAAAGCATCCCACTCTTTGTGCATGTTGCGGCATTCGCGCACTATTCGATGAGTGGTTGATGTTGAACTGAAAGTGTCTTCAAGGTATGAGTGGTAGGTATGCTAATGGGATTGTTCTTCTTGGAATTTAATTTCAGCAGGCGGAAAAATACCCTGCAGCCAATCACGCACACCTGCCAATCTGGGAATGTATCGCCTTGCTTCAATTTCCACACAAGTGTATAGATATCAGTGGCTCTCTTCTCCGAATACGTCCTACAATAATAATCCCCCGGAGTCTCGTCCGGGCGGATATGAGAATTTTCCTCTTCATCATGAAGGACAAAGCCTTGCACAACATGAACTGGATTTTCATGAACATCATCTGTTAGAAGTTGAAAAGCAGACGCAGAGGAAGAAGGAACATTTATCACCGGTACTTCTTCTTCATCAACAGATGTTATCTTTTCAGGCCCTTGTGGGGCCGCCGCAACCTTGGGAGACACTGGTTTTGTAACACCACTACCCCCCGTTTCCACCTCAATTTCTAAAGTTTTTTCCGCTTCCACCTCCACAGTCTTCTTCACCTTCGCTTCTACAGCCTTGGTACCCTCTAACTATTCTTTAATAGACGCGCGGAGCGGTGATGCCGAAAGGTCATCGCTAAAAACAGATGATGATTCCGCATGAACGGATGGAACAGGTTTCTCTGCAAAGAAAAGTTAACAAGGTTATCTTATAATATGATAAAGGCGGAAACTTGAGAAGACACTCACCTGGAGAGAATTTTGCAACAAAAGCATCTAGATTGCCTTTTTTGCCAATCTTGTTTCTTGTTATCTTCTTTGTAGGTTGCGCCGCAACTTCACCTTCCGGTTGCTTCCTCTTAACTGCCTTAGTCCTCACCGAGGGTTCAGGACTAGATTCCACATCTATGGGATCATCAGAGTTTGATGCTGGAATGTCCGCGGTGTCTCGGGGCTCCGGATTGGGTTTCTTCACAGCTACGGGCGCAAGACCCTCTAATGTGTCAAACACCACTATGTAATCACACCAAGAATCAGACACGAGGCACGTACCTTTCTTCTTATCTTCCTTGGGAACGTTTGCCTTCAGTGCATCCGTCTTCTTAGGCGCAACAGTGGCAGCCGGCGCACGTTTCTTCTTCTTCGTTTCCGGGGCTACGCCCAAATCGATCAACTCACCTAACCAAGACAGTAAATCATATTGCAATAATACCCAAAGTGCAACAATTCAGCAAAGAGTAATATTGCAATATTACAGGGAAAAGTATATGAACTTACCAACATCACCAGAAGGTTGCGCCGACAAGTCCTCATACTTTGGAAGCGCAAAGTTTTTTACTATTTGATGATACCACGTCTCCTCATTCGCACCCTTCTACACAGTTGTCATTCTCCCATTTTCCCTCTTATATGCCACAACGTACAAGGCAACAACTGCAAAGGAAAAATTGATAACAGTTTCACATGATATAAAAAAGAAAGAAGAGAGAGAGGAAAGAAGATCTCATGACTTACTCTTGTCATCCTCTACATACACCGGCTTATCATGGCAATCTGTCTTCCAATGCAGACTCATTCTTGCAGCAACTAAAGCCTTCTCAGGTAGTTCAATAGAAGGAACATCCTTCATATCTTGATACCATATTTCTGAAACCGAAGTTTTGAGAGTTTCTGTCAAAATGTCCTCTACACCACGGAAGTTCATCTTTATCCGAATTACTCCCGTTTTGATAAAAAAGAACCTACTTTTCCATTCATGGAACAATTTTGGAGGAACGAGCAGAATCTTCTTGGCTGTCGCACGTTGCATAAACGAATAGAAACCCTGAGAACAATGTAACTGGTAAAATACTCAAAATCGATCAACCGAAGGCTCAATGTACATCGATTGGCAAAGAAACTCAAAATGCCGGATCCGAACCATTCCCATAGGATTCAACTAAGATATATGGAATTTATAATAACCAAGAATGTCGAGAACAAATCTTGTTACTAGCAACCGGAAGTTACCCTTAGTAAAATAATCCCAAAATAGGGTGATGTAACCGGCCGAAGCTTGTACCGCCGTTTGCCCGTCTTCCGCGTATATCGCACCCTAACTCTTTGGAAACTTGAAGTTTTTAATGATACCATCAAAGGTCTCTTTCGACCATTTTAATTGAGGTAAAGAAGAAGACATCTTTTCCGCAGAATCTTCTGGGTGATCGTCGGTAGACATAAGGGTTACAAGGCACAGTTGCAGGTTCTTTTAAAGAAAGAAGAAATCAGAGAAGACGAAAGGATTTGAAGATGAGTGATGAAAGAAGAAGTCACTCACGGGTTTATATACTCATTGCCATTAATTCCCTCGAAAACCGTAAGCCCATTTTTCAGGAAAACACGATGATCGAGGCAGTAAGGGCGAGTGGTGAAGCAAAAAGGGCTTCACGCGCGCGTGAAAACCACGTTTAACGACGACCAATTAATGTTTGACGTCTGACATAGGTGATAGCCTGTCACCTAACCGTCACATGTCAACATCAGTACAGTACCTATGCCCAACTAGACTGCCACAAACAAGAATTTTCAAAATTCAAATCATGAGAATTTCAAATCTTGAGAACTTCAACTTGAAGAAAAGGGAAAAAATCTCCAAGAAGATTATTCTTACCTTGCACAGAACAACCTTGCTACTTCTCAAAACAGCAAAAGGGCATACTTCATTTCTAGTCCGGTGCTCCACTTACTTGCCATCAGCGCATAGGAGCAACAGTAGACTAGGGGGACTTGAAGGGGCATGGTGCCAAAAAACCTTGCGCAAGCGCATAGGACCATACCATAACTTAATTCCAAAATCATCTTAAACAAAAACTCTGCGCGGTCACGCAGTGGTTCTGAACAAGATTTGAAAGGAAACAGTCTTCGACGACCATGAGCCGGAAAAAGGAAAGATAAATATTCAACTAACATCCTTGTGCGGGCTCGCACAAAGGTACAATTAGGATTGAAGAGCAAAGTCCTAAACATGTCCACGCGCATGAAGTCAGGACAAGGACAAAAGGAATCTTTTCTGTTATAACAGTATGGACATGTGGCAAAGATGCAATGGACTACAACTGTAGATCTTCTAGAAAGCCTTAAGTACTCATCGTGCATGGCTTCATTCGGTTATAACCGAATGTGACGTGGCACAATCCTGAGCCCTCATCTAAATCACAATGATGGCACCAACTTAAAGGTAGATCCACAACAAACCACTTTCCACGTGGCACCTCCCCAACCGTTGATCAGATCCACGATTCGTGTGCATGGATGTGGAGTTAACTATTAATGGAAAAAGAAATAACCGTTGACAAAAAGCAATTTCCGTCATTACTTCCGTCACCCTTTTTGGCGCCAAAACCTTGGTTATAAATATGGGAATTCAGCCATTCAGGTATGATCACGAAAGCTACTTTCACATACTTTCACTCCTACTACTTCTTTTCCTTTGAGATCACTGTACTGATTCTCACGCCGGAGGGTGGTCACGGAGAGAACCCTCATTTTCCCCGTGGCGAGTCTAACGGTTTTCTGTTTTGCAGTGTTCTTTGGTGAAGTATCTCCATCCGAAAATCGACGAGAGGATTAACCTTTTTATGCAGAAACCCCACCCCCAGATTCTGATTGATTCTAGTCAAGAAGATCTGGTGTTTCTTCAGGGTCAAACGTATCAACCTTCTTGTCCTTATATACCCCAGCTTCGTACACAAGTAATACTTAATATGTAATACACCTTTGGAGTTTGTCTTTTCAGTCCCTTTCCTGACTGAAAACCCACAAGCCTTGGCATACTTAACATACATTGAATAACAATCATCGAGGCTTGTGAATACCATGTCCATTGTGGGTTTTATTTCTTCACTAACGTCAGGAATGATAAATGGTAATCCAGTTTTGGGGCAAAAACTTTGACTCGGGGAAGCAACTTCGTTTGAGAAAACACAGTGAGGAACAAAAAAAATCAGAAAAACGCCATTAAAAATAGAAAATGTCTCCTAATAACATTATAGATTAAAACGCCATTAATTGAATAATAAACAAAACATAATAAACACATAATTTGAAAACCCATGATGCAAATGCCAAAATACGCACACCATAACTTTACTGATTAACAAAAATAATGAACCAACAATACTAATGCGACGTGATGATGAAAACGCCATGAGATGAATAATTAAAAACAGTTAACAACATAAATAATTAACAAAAATATAACATCATAATGAAAACGCCATAGTTAACAAAAATGATGTTTACACAAATTAACAAATAGTAATAACTGATGTTTACAAATACTACTAAATAATATTCAAAACTAATCAGGTGTAAAATGCCAATGATCGTAAAAACATAAGAAATATACTAGATCCCAAACGACAATTAAAATTAATAATGAAAACTCCAATTATCAGCTCTTACAAATTGTTTAAGTACCAATTAAAACGCGAATAAATTGGATACATGAACAACGCCATTGAAATCATACAACACATTATGGAATATTAATTTGAAAAAAAAAACAATGAAACAAGCATAAAAGAACAAAACGCCATATCTGTTGCATGATTTGCTGGAATAAAATAGGAAACGTCATCGAATTTTACTTTGTCGAACAGAATCCACGTTAGACACCATAGATCTGAGAAAGCTTGTAAAGGATGTAACAGCTAACACGAAATCTTTGGAGTTTTAATTTGAAATAGATTTATAACGCGAATAAGGAGGGAACGTATAAAAGGACAATCGTACCCCTGCATATCAATTAGCGCCCCCTGCCACGTGTTGGGTCAGGATCCGTTCTCACACTTTTCATCGTTTTCTCCTGATCATGTTCCTATATATATATATATAGGGGAGGGTTATCTTCAGAACGCTAAATATTGCGAGAACCGTGAGAACGAATGAATAAACCAATCAAAACCAATTTTTTTAATACAAACCTCATCGTAATTAAGATACAACATCAAAAAAATAATTTACAACATCAAATAATTCATTTCTCCTTTCAAACTCACTCTTTTTAGATTTTTACACATGTGTAAATATAACAGATTTACACATGTGTAAAAATCTAAAAAGAAACACATGTGTAATTTTTCTTTATTTACGAATTCACGTAAATTTAAACGTGTAAATTAAATTTCTAACATTGTATTCGAATAATAATGATAAGTGTAGAATTTTTTTTTGAATTTGAATTGTTTTTGGCCAAGTTCTCGTGATTTTTATATAAAAAAATATTAAAAAAAAATTGTGTGATTTTTAGCTATTTTTAGGCATTTTTGGTTGTGTTCACATTGGTTCTCGCGGTTCTCGCAATAAGAGGTGGTTCTCGCATGATCTTCTCTCTCTCTCTATATATATATATAGGGAGGAGTTCATGCGAGAACCACCCTTATTGCGAGAACCGCGAGAACCAATGTGAACACAACCTAAACTAGCTAAAAAAACCTAACCCCCACCCCCCCCCCCCCAAAAAAAAAAAGATAACCCCCCCCCCCCCAACAAGCTAAATGCTAAAAACTAAAACCCCCAAAAAACCTAAAAAAAAACTAACCCCCCCCCCCCAAACCTAAACCCCCTCCCCCACCCCCCAAAAACCTAAACCCCACCCCCCACCCCCAAGCTAAAATGCTAAAAACTAAACCCCCAAAAAACCTAAAAAAATCTAAAAAAAAAAAATTTAATATTTTTTATGCTTAAATCGCTACTTTTAGTGGCCAAAAAAAATTTAAAATTTTTTTTTTGGCTTCGAAAAGTAGCGATTTTTATATAAAAATAAATTAAAAAAAAATTTGTGTGATTTTTAGCTATTTTTAGGCATTTTTGGTTGTGTTCACATTGGTTCTCGCGGTTCTCGCAATAAGAGGTGGTTCTCGCATGAACTTCTCCCTATATATATATATATATATAGAGGGTTTAAATGAGAACGCTAAATATCGCGAGAACCGTGAGCAGGGCCGGCCCGAAGGGTGTGCGGGATGGGCGACGACTCAGGGCCCAAACCCATCGGGGGCCCAAATTTTTTTGTTTATGTATTAGTTTTATACTGTAAAGTTAGAATATATATACATAATCAATCGGAAAAATACCACCCTGAAACACTTGGCTTGGTGGTTTATAAGTCACTTTAATAATAAGAAGACACGGGTTCTAATCCCGGCGTCTTTAGTTTTATTTTTCTTTTTGTTTCTTATCTATTTATTAAATGAAAATGACATTAATTGCCTGATTTTGTCAAGTTACATTAAATGATTGGTGTTGATTCAATTGACATTAATTCATTTTCATATATTTAAATATTTTTTATATATATTCTTTTTAAAATTTTATATTCAAGGGGCTCGTATTTCCTGTTCGCACAGGGCCTAAAGATTTTCGAACATTTTCGGAGACAGCACTGACCGTGAGAACGAATAAAAAAACCACGAGAACTTTGTCAAAAACAATTCAAATTCAATTTTTTTTTACAATTATCATTATTATTCGAATATAATGTTAGAAATTAAATTTACACGTTTAAATTTACGTGAATTCGTAAATAAAGAAAATTTACACATTTGTAATTTTGTCATTTACACATGTGTAAATTTGTTATATTTATACATGCGTAAAAAATGTAGTAAGAGTGATTTTGAGAAAAGAAATAAATTATTTGATGTTGTAAATTCTTTTTTGATGTTGTATTTTAATTACAATGAGGTTTGTATTAAAAAAATAGGTTTTCATTGGTTTTTTCATTCGTTTTCACGGTTCTTGCAATATTTAGCGTTCTCAACATAGCCCTATATATATATATATATATAGAGAGAGAGAGAGAGAGGCCAGTTAACGTACAAAATACCTTAACGTGCAATGTGCACGAGATTCAGTAACACCATGCGAAATTGATTTATAACATGCGACTTCCATTTTTTTCCACATGCGAGTTTCCATTTTTTAACCCATGCAATTTTAAGTTTTTTTTAACACATGCGACTTTCATTGTTTATACTATAACGTGCGATTTCAATTTTTTTAAAAACATGCGATTTTCATTTTCCAAAACATAACGTGTGATCTTGCCTCGTGTACGCAATGTACGTTAAGGCATATAGTACGACATACTTTCTCTCTCTATATATATAATATGTGTATGTGTTGTACTTTTGAGTTATAATATATATTTTGAATTTGGGCTTTAATTAATACAAAGCCAATGAGCCAGCTAAACAAGCCTAACGATCGAGCCAACACGCCGAGCTTACCATGGCTTAGGATCAGCTAGTTTACAAACTAGCCAATTACGAGCAATCTTTTTTCCATTGAGCATCCAGTGAGCTACATGCCTTTTAAACAACTTTTGTTTAAAGAGTGTTTTGTGTGTGGGAAATTAAGAAATGGTAGGCCAACGATCAAGATTTTATTTTCAAAGTGTTAATGACTATATGTTAGAAAGCTGGAACTCGAACTCTTTAATACATATGAACAGATCTTTTGCACAATAACATAAGCAACATGAACTAAACTTGCGAAAAATGTAAGAATGCACATGATTGTTGTTCAGATGATGTTGATGTGTGCAAAATGCAACATATAAATTACATCAAATGAGGCATAAAACTAACCCTTTTTTAGTACTAATATTGGAAAAAGTATGCTTTTGTCTTCATTTTGTATTTTCAGGACCAAATGAGCTTAAATGAACAAAAGGAACAAATATGCAGCAAAAACTAACATAAATACAAAGAAAATGAATAAACGTAGCATGCCCGACCCCTCGACAGCATCTTCCCAAGCAAAAACAAGAAACAGAAGGCTGACCACGGCCCCGTGCCCACTGAGCACGGGGGCGTGGTCAGATGTCTGTAGAAAGGACAAAGCTGTAGAAGCTTCTATTGCTCACCACAGGGGCGTGCCCACTGAGCACGGGGCGTGGTCAACGCTAAGATTCGCAGAATCTAGCAAATCTTGGTAGTACAAATACGCTTCTGCACACAGGGCCGTGCCCAGCCAACACGGGGTCGTGTGGAGCCTAATGCAGACAAGAGCAATTAATGAAGGAAGAGAAAGAGGATGGCCACGGGGGCGTGTCCAGCGGACATGGGGCCATGGCCGGGCTTCTGTTCAGGCAATAAATAGAGGTGCCTGGTTCACTTCAAAGGCATCCCTTGGCAAACCATATCTCTTCCACTTCACCACCACTCCACCACCACTACAACACCCACATCCATCACCATCATCCATCTTAGAGTGTGTGTAGTTGTCTCGAGATCCAAGATTGATCGTAAGAGTTCTTGTCAATCAAAGCCCATGTTTGGCTAAGTCTCTTACATCACTTGCTGAAGACAAGCCTTTAATGTATTACTTTTGATTTTTGATCATTTCGCACTTTTTATTTGGTTTTGTATTAATGACTTTAATAACTAGTTTTTATGTTGAAGGTGAAACTTCTTTATCATTTGTCCGTGGTGTCTTGGCATTACTTTACTGTCTATATAAAGTAAAAGATTTTCACCATTCATATCTCTACGGTCTATATAGAGATATGTTGGCTACCTGGTCGGGGATTAAGTGAATGGTTTGGTAAGGTTCTTGCCTTGTTCAGTGTATAGATCATGTAAGGACCTGGGACAAGCTTACTAGGACCTCCTTCAATACCCACTGGTATTGGATGGCGGGGGTGCGAATGGCTTGATCCCCTTATATGTAAACTACTATTAATACATTAAACCGGCTACTTGGGATTGTATCCTTGCTGACTCAAACCACTTAGCCGAGGGTAACATCACCTTCAAAAGAGGGGCCTACCACTTTTCGCATTAATAACTTAATTAATTATCTTCCAATATTCCGACCCTTTGGGATTGTATCCTTGCTGACTCAAACCACTGGGGTGAGGGTAACGTCACCTTCAAAAGAGGGGCCTACTACTGTAACTAAGATAATCCCTTAAAAAGTGAAAAAGTGAGGAAATCATCAAAGGATACATTAAAGGCGAGTCGAATCCAAGTGATTCATCTTGTCTATCTGTTTTTTTTTTATTTTTATTTTAATGCATTTTTAGTTTTTATTTTTCTTGTTTAAAACCTTTTTCTAAAATTTTTGATTTGATTAGACGTTGAGGATAAACCGGTAGTAAAAGTTGTTGTGTCCTTGGACGACCTCGCTATCTTACCAACGTTATACTATGCTCACGATGGGTGCACTTGCCCATGTTTGTGTTTAGTGTTAGTAGAATATCGTGTTTTATAAATTTAAAACTTGACTAATGTGTAAAATGGGCTTAAAATATCAATAAAAACATAACACACAATACACACACCAAGTTTTTGGCGCCGTTGCCGGGGACACAAGGATTTTAAGAAAGTTAGGAATCAATGGCCTAATCGTTTTTCTTGTTTTTTCATTTTTTTTAGGATTTTTTCTAGATTTTTTCAGCTTCTGCAGACTTCAGCACGAGGTCGTGCCTGGTCGGACACGGGCCGTGCCACCATACTTACTGGCAGTTTTTGTTTTCTGAGTTACAAAAAGGTGACCACGGGGTCGTGCCGGTGCAGCACGTGGCCGTGTTGAACTTTCCAGTAACAGGGATCCGAAAAACAATCAATGTAACTACGACCATGGGCCATGGTCAGCGACCACAGGGCCGTGGTCAGCGACCACGGGGCCGTGGTGAGACTTCTGACCAACAATCTTTTCTATTTTTATCGCAGGACTTGGGACCCAGGCGCAGCACCTGAACTTCCTACGCAGTGCATGAGCTCCAGTTCCAATAAAGACATAAAAGAACCTCTAGACGAACCCGAACGCTTTCTAAGAAAAATACTTAAAGCTAAAATCCAAGAGAAAGTTTCGGGGGACCTACTTCCAGTGGCGGAACAACGTACCCTAATGGATTACGTACGGCCCACAGTAGGTAATCTCGGCGACGCTATCAATGCACCGAATGTCGATGCCAACAACTTCGAACTTCGGCCGTATTTGATACAGATGCTCCAAAACTCCGCAACTTTCCATGGGATTGCGGACAAAGATCCCGATCTACATATTACAAACTTTGTGTAAATATGTGATACTTTTCGGGTCAACGGGGCATCAAACGACGCCATCCGCCTCCGAATGTTACCATTTTCACTAAAAGACCGAGCTAAGGCTTGTCTTAACACCCTCCCAAGTGGTTCGGTAAACACTTGGGATGAACTGGCCCAAAAGTTTCTATATAAGTATTTCCCTCATTCTAAAACAGCTAAATTAATGAATGAAATTAATACATACTCACAAGAGGACGAGGAATCCTTATATGAAACTTGGGAAAGATTCAAGGAGCTATTAAGAAAATGCCCTCATCATGGTCTTGTAGTATGGCAACAAGTATCCACTTTCTATAATGGATTGTTGCCACACACAAGACACACACTTGACTCTAGCTCCGGGGGACTTCTACGTAATCGTCACCCAAATGAAATTTATAATCAAATTGAGGAAATTGCTCAAAATAATTTTCAATGGCACACTCCCCGAGGCACAAAATATATTACCCCGGGCGACCATAAGGTAGATGAGAACACTTCTTTACAAGCCCAAATCGAGGCCCTCTCTTCAAAAATCAAAAAGTTAGAAATGGCAAAAACAGCCTCGGTTATGGCTTGCGAAGGGTGTGGTGGGCCACATGAAAATTGGAGTTGTATGAAAGAAATGGATAATCAAACGGAAATGGTAAACTACATTGATAATAGACCTAGGCCGTCAGGTCCTCCAACGGGTATCTACAACCAAGGATGGCGTAACCACCCTAACCTTGGTTGGAGAGAACCCGGCAATAGTAGTAATCAACAAAACCAAAACCAACGAACACACTTTCAACAACCAAGAAATGAGTCACAAAATTCTCACAACAACAACAAGGGGGACGAGAGAGGCCTGAAGATACTAGATCATGCCTTATCTTCGACATCGAAAAGAAAAACTCTGATCGATTCCAACAAATGGAATCGAGCTTTAGAAATCAACAAGCTAGTATTCAAAACATTGAAAAACAACTAAACCAACTAGCTCAAAATTTCTCCGAGAGACCACAAGGAGCGTTACCCAGCAATACCGAAACCAACCCAAAGGCGCAAGTACATCTCATCACGTTTAGAAACTGTACCGTAGGTCCCGAGGAGGCTCCGCTACCTCCATCCGACAAGAATCCATCCAGTCAACCCACGACTTCACCAACACCCCAAAAGGAAACAACTCCTCTGCCAAATCACGGGCCTACCAAGAATCCCCCGGTGCCCTACCCCGGACGGTTACTTCGCCAAAAGACCGATGAGCAATTCACAAAATTCGTAAACTTACTAAAACAATTGCACATCAATCTTCCATTTGTGGAAGTCCTCACTCAAATGCCTAAATATTCAAAATTTGTTAGAGACTTCCTCACTCACAAAAGGAAAATTAAAACATTGTAGTTGGTTAATTTAAGTGAAGAATGCTCCGCCGTACTACTCAACAAACTCCCACAAAAGAAAATCGACCTCGGAAGTTTCACCATCCCTTGCTCCATTGGGGGATCACCTATACGCAATGCGCTAACCGATCTTGGGGCTAGCATCAATCTCATGCCCGCAACAATGTTTGACCGACTCGGACTAGGTAAAACAAGCCCCACAAAGATGAGCATACAACTCGCTGATAGGTCTATCAAATATCCACAAGGTGTCGCCAAAAATCTATTGGTAAAAGTCAGAGACTTTGTCTTCCCGGCCGACTTTGTCATACTCGATATGGAGGAGGACACCGAAGTACCACTCATTCTAGGAAGACCATTCCTGGCCACCGCTCACGCAATGGTGGATATGAGTGCAGGGAAGTTAACAATGAGGGTCGGAGAAAAAGAGATGGAGTTCGGGGTTGGGAAAAGAGTTGAAGACGACGAATGGGTCAAATACATGGACGTCATAGACTCAAGCTTGGATAATGCTCTCTGACGGTACAACATGGGATGCAAAACATCCCACTTGGGTATCATATGACTGACTTCGGGTCTAGCCAAGGACCCTTATAAACATGGCGCACCATGGAGGCACTCCGCGGAACTATCCTTAGTTTTAGTTTAGATTAAATTTTAGGAATAAAACACACTCGAAATGGTGGAGGTTACTAAGAGAACCTTGAACCCACACCCCATGCACAAAAACATAGCCTCCTGACAATTTTCCTTCATTACAGCAAGTTCAGTTCGGGGCCATGCTCAGCCCAACACGCCCCCGTGCCCATGGTTCTGCAGAAAACGCCCCGTGCCCAGCCTTCTGTTTAATATGTTACTGGTAATCTGAGCACGCGGCCGTGCCCGGACCAACATGGGCCCGTGTCCAGACGCCCAGTAACATAAAACTTTGTTTTTAGACGCCCAGTAACATAAAACTTTGTTTTTAAACACCTTTTTACACATTCAATCAACCTAAAAACTTATTTTTGGGACACATTGAGGACAATGTGTAATTTAAGTGGGGGGGGGGGGATGCTAAAACCTTGAATTTTGCAAGTCCTAGCAACAAGCCTTACACAAAACTCTATTGGAACCGCTAATCACCCCAATTTTTTTCAAAAACTTTTCATTTTTTTTTTGTCTTGGTTTAATTTGGGAATAACAAGTTCCAAAAGGTTATATTTTTACAAATTTACAACCGATAGCGTCGTGATAAAAAGAACCAACATAAGAAAATTATGAAACGGCATAACAAGTCTAGTTAAAATTTGATTATATTTACTTGATCACAATATAAACTCATTCCCACAATAAGTGAGTTTTGAGTCTTTATTGAGCATAAAAGCATACATCTTTAAATTAAATGCTCATTTTTCGTTTCTTGTGTGAATAGCCGCTTGGTTCTTACGACTCTAGAACTTGCCACGACAATACATTCCCGGTCCTTACCAACTCAAACCCAAGTAAGTAAATGATGGAGGCATTAGGACTAACCCATTTTCTTTTCAACACCGTTATTTTTCATTTTCTTTATCACCTACCCAAAATCCCCCTAGTTAACCCCTTTGAGCCTAAACATTTTCATTTCTAAACCCACTAAATAAACACCATTTACCCACCAAAACCCTTTTTCTTTTCAACCTTTTATTTTAGTAAAGAGCTCGGTTTTCTTGTGACGCTTCTTTATAAAAAAAATGAAGTCTAACAATAAACAAACAAAGTCCTCAAAGAAACTTTGTTTGAAAAGGCTTAGTTTGAATAAAAGTCGCAAAACAAAAAGTTTTACAACGACCGACGCTTTTTACGTTTTTAGCCCTTTTTACTAACCACGAACCCAAAACCACCTACCTTTAGCCCAAGCCTAACCCTTCCCAAAGTCCTCTTGATATTTACAAAGGTTTGTAGTTAAAATGGAGGAGGATTGATTGCTTGGCAAGCATATGGTAGAAGTAAGTTCCATGCCGGTCTCGAGTGTTTCACAAAAATACATCTTCGGTCGAGTGTTGAGTGATCTCCCGTGAGGTATGTGAACTTGTATATAAATGGAATTTTAAAAAAAGCATGTTATGCCCAAATAAGTAATTTCGCTTATGAAACGTTCTAAATAAATCATAATGAATAGGATTGTAAATAATATAAAAATAAAACCCGATAAAAATATTGGATTCCCGACACTCAAGACAAGCCCAAAACTTCTCTTCTACCCATTCCATTTGGGTGTGTAAGCCACATAATAAAGAGTTTTGCTTAAGGACAAGCAAAGATTCAAGTGTGGGGGTATTTGATGTGTGCAAAATGAAACATATAAATTACATCAACTGAGGCATAAAACTAACCCCTTTTTTAGTACTAATGTTGAAAAAGTATGCTTTTGTCTTCCTTTTGTATTTTCATGACCAAATGAGCTTAAATGAACAAAAGGAACAAATATGCAGCAAAAACTAAAATAAATACAAATAAAAGGAATAAACGTGGCATGCCCGCCCCTCGACAGCATCTTCCCATGCAAAAACAAGAAACAAAAGGCTGACCACGGCCCCGTGCCCACTGAGCACGGGGGCGTTGTCAGATGTCTCCAGAAAGGACAAAGCTGTAGAAGCTTCTATTGCTCACCACGGGGGCGTGCCCACTGAGCACGGGGCGTGGTCAACGCTAAGATTCGCAAAATCTAGCAAATCTTGGTAGTACAGATACGCTTCTACACACGGGGCCGTGCCGAGCGAACACAGGGTTGTGTGGAGCCTAATGCAGACAAGAGCAATTAATGAAGGAAGAGAAACAGGATGGCCATGGGGGCGTGTCCAGCGGACATGGGGACGTGGCCGGGCTTCTGTTCAGGCTATAAATAGAGGTGCTTGGTTCACTTCAAAGGCATCCCTTGGCAAACCACCTCTCTCCCACTTCACCACCACTACAACACCCACATCCACCACCATCATCCATCTTAGAGTGTGTGTAGTTGTCTCGGTATCTAAGAGTGATCGTAAGAGTTCTTGTCAATCAAAGGCCATGTTTGGCTAAGTCTCTTACATCACTTGGTGAAGACAAGTCTTTAATGTATTACTTTTGATTTTTAATCTTTTCGCACTTTTTATTTGGTTTTATATTAATGACTTTAATAACTAGTTTCTTATGTTGAAGGTGAAACTTCTTTATCATTTGTCCGTGGTGTCTTGGCATTACTTTACTGTCTATATAAAGTAAAAGATTTTCACCATTCATATCTCTACGGTCTATATAGAGATATGTTGGCTACCTGGTCAGGGGTTAAGGGAATGGTTTGGTAAGGTTCTTGCCTTATTCAATGTATAGATCCTGCAAGGACCTGGGTCAAGCTTACTCGGGCCTCCTTCAATACGCACTGGTATTGGATGGCGGGGGTGCGAATGGCTTGATCCCCTCATATGTAAACTACTATTAATACATTAAACCGGCTACTTGGGATTGTATCCCTGCTGACTCAAACCACTAAGCCGAGGTTAATGTCGCCTTCAAAAGAGGGGCCTACCACTTTTCGAATTAATAAATCTTTCAATATTCCGACCCTTTGGGATTGTATCATTGCTGACTCAAACCACTGGGTTGAGGGTAACGTCACTTCAAAAGAGGGGTGTCACACCCCGAATTCCACGTGTCACCGGTGGGCCCGGTGGGGAGTATCGTGACGTAGTTGATATCATCATAGTCAAACAACACAATATATAAATGCACAGCGGAAGCAAAAGATAAATATATTACAATCCGAATATAAAGTAATATCAAGTATTACAACGGAAAGTAAAGGATCCACAGGCGGATCTTAAAACATAAATTCTGTTCAACAGACTTTAGACGCCTAGAACTTGCAAGATTCCTTATTAACGTCTTGAGCAGCTTCCAGCCTATTACGTACTTATACCTGTCACTTAGACTTTGGAAAATACGTCAGTTTTCACTGGTAAATACACCCAACCGACTCATTTGAAAATGTTTATGAAAATTGGTTTAGGTGCACAAGGCACGAAAATATTTCGACACTTTGATTAAAATGCACAAGGCAAAATTAATCTTTTATACTTGGGACAAACTATATTTCATGTTATCAGTTTTACATAACTTGCTCTACATACGGGGCCTGGATCTATGCCGGTTCAAGATTAACCGACACACCACTATTCCCTTATTGGGAATCCCTTATTGGGTATAATTAATTAATAAACATATGGCATCTGTCAGGTGTATGCCTACACCCCGTGCTTAGGTCGTGGCCATTGCATTTAATGAGTCAAGGATATCCCCAATGTTTCAGTCAAGCAATACGAATTAAAACAGGTTATTTGGATTTCCCGACTTATTGGTCTTTGAATCCCATACCTGACCATGCGGTATTTATATTACCGTATCCCAAGCCCGTAATAGGGAAAATAAGTTAAGAGTATTTACCTGAGCTAGCTCCTGTCTTAAATAGTAAGAATTATAATAACTCAGCCGTATTCACTTAAGTAAGCGTAGGTACAATTTACCGGAAGGCTCTAGTCTGGAATGATGGTATAAATAACCAATTAGAAATGCTAACGGGTCTTTAATTAAGCCTAAGCTTAGACCGGTTAGTTTTGAAGAAGGATACGGTTCAAACGCACGATAGGGAGAAGACCGTTTTAGAATGTGGTTTTGACCCGGCAAGCTTGTATGCTTGTTTAATATGGGTAATCTAGACACATTCTGAATTTTGGGGTAAAACCGATAAGGTTTGACCCGTTTCGGCTAATTTATGTAAATTAGTTACATAAGCCGAACCGTACGCGCAAGAGGCGTAACGGGAAATTACAAGGGCCCTAACCAGGTTTCCTAAGTTAATATGCCTCAAATATGTTGTGATATCAGTAGGATACCTTCCATTATGCCCAAAACGAATTTAAACACAAACTATGCCCCGTAGGGGTAATTTAGTCATTTATAATGTTATAAAAGAGTTTAAGTGTTAACCTGAGTTACAGGTCTGGTATAATCAGCAAAGATACTTAATTTAATAAGTTTTAACAGTAGGGTAAAGTATATATGTGAAATTTATCAATTATAACCAAACTATGCACCGTAGGGGCATTTTGGTAATTTCACATAAGCCGAAAAGCTCAAAACTGAAGTCTGAGTTAAACAACTTTTGCCTACTGTTAAAATATCATCATTTACCTAAAATATCAGTAGGTATTAACCCTTGTATGTTTAAAATAGTTTTTGTACATACTATGCGTTAAAAACGCTTAAAAAGGCGATTAGAAGCCGTTTACGGGTTCTATATACAAAGCTGATATTTTTATCATTCCAGAAGGTTTAAAAAAATGTATTTATCATATAAAATCAGTAGCAAAAGGTTTGGGGTCAAAAAGATATGTAAAACTCATTTTATAGCCCGAAAGGGCAAAACCGACAATTACCGAATTAAGCTTACGACTCTAAGTTATGCTCAGCCTAAAATTAATTAAAAATCTTCAAAAATCCCAAAATAATATATTACATCAGTGGGTAATAAGTTTGATATCAAAAATTAGGCTTAACTAGGCTATACGCTAATTACGCCGTTAAATTAACATAAAGCTTCTTAATTACGCTAATGAGCATAACTCTCAATCTACACCTCAAACTGATGTCAAATTTTGGGTGCAAGTTTATATATCAGTAACTAAGGTTTCTACTCTTTTACATTTTCAAAAATCACGTTTTAAGGTGAAAAGGGCATAATGGTCAACATATGAGCAATTAACGAAATCATGCATATTAATTGGTTAACTAATGAACCAAGGTGAATAATCACAGAGGGTTATACTAGCATGTAACCTGGTCCAAATAAAGCTCTAAGGTATTTCTAAATCATACCAAAATGGGTCAGAACTGAAGTCAAAGCAAAAGTCAAAGCTTTGCGACTTTCGGTTCCGAACCGGGTCTAAACAGTAAATTGTCGGGTTGAACATGTTTAGACATTTCTTATACTAATTACCACGTTATATTAATGATCAAATAGGTTGTATGTGTTCTACATTGCTAATTATGCATAAATTGGAATTTAAGTATCCTGATGACTTTTTAATAACAAGTTTGACCCGACATTTGACCTAGTTAGAGTGGGAATCAGGGGGAACCCTTTTAAGGGTTTATTACCCACATAATTACCAACTTATAACTAATTTCAATTTGACTAATCACTGGACCATTAGTGATTAATCGCTAAGTCAATCGTTAATTACGACGGTTTGACTTTTAAGCTAAAACTAAGCAAAAACTTAATTAAGAAAGGTTAAGCATACTTACTAAAGTCCTTTGCACGATTAGGGATCACTTGAGCCTGCTTTGGAGCTCCAGAAATGATCAGGAATGCAAGAGAAAGGTGTGATCACAATGGTTGCACATGAAGCCTTTATATAGTGCTCAAGAACTCATGGATCATTGACACACAAGTCTAACCATGGCCTTGGATCACTTCCAGATGCCCCTAAGTGTCTAGGGGTTGTTTAGGGGTCAAGCAAGATGAGGAAAATCGTTTATAAGTCGGTTACAATGCAAAAGGGAGACAAGAACCCAAGTTTTTCGGACCAGACAGGCCCTTGCGGCACGCGTAGACCCCCCCTGGGGCTTCGCGTGGCGCGAGGCCTCTTCTGATCAAATCCCAAGTTTTGATTTTTTATGCATTGGTCCTTGGCTCTTCAAAACTTTGCTACGACTTTATTTCTTGCACTTTGAACCCTATAAATTGACATATAAGGGCTTCAAGACATTTACCCACTTTGTTAAGTCCTCGGTTAACTTTATTGTTACCCGAAAAGTCCTAACTTTCAACGTTGACGCTTTAACCCCCTTGTATACGAATTTGATCATAACTTTCTCATACGATAACGAAACTTTATGAAATTTATATCGTGTATTCTAGTGAGCATAATTAAGCGTTACAAAGCTTCGAGTTTGTCAAAAGGTCACTCAGAGGTATAACTTAAACATGTTGACACATTTAACCCCTGTAGTTTGTAATCTCTCACTTTCTTTCATATTTAGCTTCGTATGATCCATGATTTATTCGTTTGAAGGTATGAGCATCACGTAGGGTTAATATACAATATATTTATTCACTGTTGACATTTAGAACTCGTATATTCACATGCTTTCCATGATTGTCAACTTTAGTCCTTTCAGAACATTCTTTCACACGTTCAAACTTATGACACGTGTCTACACATTATTGGACGTGAATTTTCGAGGTGTTACAGGGGCCTACTACTATAACTTAGATAATCTCTTAAAAAGTGCAAAAGTGCGGAAATCATCAAAGGATACATTAAAGGCGAGTCAGATCCAAGTGATTCATCTTGTCTATCTGTTTTATTTTATTTTTATTTTTCAGCATTTTTAGTTTTTATTTTTCTTGTTTAAAACCTTTTCTAAAATTTTTTATTTGATTAGACGTTAAGGATAAACCAGTACTAAAAGCTCTTATGTCCTTGGACGACCTCGGTATCTTACCAACAATATACTACGCTCACGATGGGTGCACTTGCCCATGTGTGTGTTTAGTGTTAGTAGAATATCGTGTTTTATAAATTCAAAACTTGACTAATGTGTAAAATGGGCTTAAAATATCAATAAAAACATAACACGCCTTACACACACCAATGTTAAATATATTGTTCATCAACATAATTGATACCTTGATGGTTCATGTGAGTGTGATGCACTCGTGTGATTTATGATCATATATTGTCTGTGCTTATGGGGATTCATCGACCATACTTTGCTATGAATATTAATGATTCACCATCATCATGTGGCATTACTCAATCTTTATTGAACATACATCTGTTCCTTTTATCATGATTTCTAAACCCTAGCTCTACTACACTTTTTAAGTTCACAATTATTGATTACTTAACCAAAATTTTTAGTTTCAAAATTCCTTGTGTCTTGATAGAGTTTAAATGAACTTTAGGTTTATGGAAAATGGTGATTCTTATGATGATAATTAATAAATGAGAAATGTATCCCAAAAAATATGTATGTTTTAATATTTTTAAACACGCGATCATCTCAGATTCTCAGCGCATTGTGTACAGTTGCAACCTAAAACTATGTAATCGTTTATAATTTCTCTTAGATTTTCAACACGTAACTCTAGATAGAAGGATAATTGAGAGTTGATATCACTAAAAATATGATAGATACAATTGATTATTGATAAACCAATGTTGAAAAACGACCCTTGAAGAAAAAGGATCTATAGACCTCCTTGGAAAGGATGGAAGTTCCTTAAAGAAAGCCTAAAATCTTTGTACATACTTGAAAAGAGTAGCGAACAACTCTGGTAAAGGTTCAAATACATAGTTTCCTAGAACTAGGAAGTCGAATGAAGGGCACCAAACGGACTGCGATTGAACTCATTCTAGAAGCATTGTAATCATCTATCAAATTCTACGATCTTAGCATATATGTTTTCGCTTTTGAATTTTTTAGCTTGTAGATTTTAGAATTCTTTCTTAGATCATTTTGTCTTTTTTTGGGCATTGTATTTTTTTTAGTCATTGCGTCTTTTTTTTGCAATATACTATGTCTTTTTTCTTGGGCACTGTGTAATATTTCTCGGCATTGTATTATATTTTACAATTTATTATGTCTTTGTACCTTTCCTAATTAAGAGACTGTGTAGGATGAATTTACCCATCGAGCATAGGTGTCAATAAAATGGATCTTAGTTAATACATTACCGGTATAAATAAAGGTGATATCATATTACATAAATCAATTTGAACAAAAATGTAAGACCCATACTTAATAAACATAGATTTAATAAAGGAAATTTCATTTATATAAATCCAAAAAATACATGTTCATTCGTCAATTTCTAGTTTCATAAAACTTCATAAGTATTAGATCATTTCGATATGTCATCGTTGTTTCGTTTCGTAATCGACTAAAAAAAATGCGGAAGCTTGATCCTTAATTGTGTTCGGTTCTTCGCTATGCTTGATCACCATCCGAGACTTCAAGATCATTACCTAGATCTCATAAATCATCAATTAAGTTAGTAATATGGAGTTTATAAGTATTTAAATGGACCCAATTGCCAAAAGCAACAATTGTAAAATTTATCAAAAGAACTCGCCGTAAGCTACGGTTGGGCTGCCGTAGCATACATACGGCGCTCAATAACAGACAAATCACATCAGCTTCTTGCCATAGCTTACAGCAGGCATCACAAGACATCAGCAGGCTTCTGCCGTAGCCTACGGCTGGCAGCCGTAGGTTACGGCACATGGGGGCTGCAGCTTTTCCAGTTTCATCCTTTTTACGTAAAACTCCGTAACTTCTCGGATATTCATCCGTTTCGCTTCAAATCTGTTTCTAATTGACTGTAAAACATTTGTCTACGTAATTAACTCAAAATCCTTAAGCCAGATTCTTTAATTTTACTAAATGCGCCACCGTTACCCGGTTTATTCCGCAAAATTATTCGACCCGTTTCAAGATTTGAGCACTAAGCTCAAATCTCACCCATTCTCTCCATACCTCCTATTTCCACACTAGAACTTCTATTTATCTTATACCACAATTTTACTTATGGTGGTTGCTAAAGGAAAATCGTTATATTCCGATTTTACCCTCCGGTTTGATAATTTACGACAATGACCCGTTAGGAGGCATTAAGCCAAAAAGGCTTACGCCTCTCACTTTTATACTTCCGCAGAAGTCTAACTTATTATTAAACTCATTAATAATCTACCCTCAAGGGTTGTTTACTCGATTCATCGTTTGGGGTATTATGGTCGACTTTAGCCCTTCTACTATTGAAGGACATTAAAACGCTTATTTTGACCAAGTGAACACTTTAATCCGTTATTCCGCTCAAATTTTGTTATGTTCCAAAGAATGTAAAAATATCCAATCTTAATTACTAGATATACCTCACCCAAGGTAATCCAATGTCCGTTCATGACTCGATTGTCTCTCGTTGGACCACAAGCCCTCACGAGAGTTTAAATCCTTAAACGTACCTGACTCGGGTCAAAGCATTGACCCGTTATCGATGCCTTACTTTTCTTGTTTGCTAATTCTTTGCAACATATAATCATGCACTATGCTTTTCCTGTAAGTATAAACTTAACGAACAAGCATTAAATTCTATTTTCAGATGGTGATAACATCACCATTTGACCCGCTTGGTCCAAATGACCGTTTTTGGACAGACCACGTATTTGTTTATTGTAAGAAGATATTTATTTACCTTCTCGCCTATTTAACCCATTAAGGTTTACACCACGTGGTCATATTTCTTAAAAATCGTTTCTTTACTCGTTTGACCCATTATGGCTTACACCATAGGGTGTCTTTTCAAAACCCATTGTTTATACGTCAACACGTGACCAAGTTACCATTTTACCTTTTTACCCATTATGGCTTACACCATAAGGTGTTTTTCCAAAACTCATTGTTTATCACCAATTATGGTTTCTTACCATATTTTTACTCGTTTCGACCCGTATTGTTTCGTGTCAGAACGTCATATTTCAAAACTCATTCCTATACTAGGTCTCCTTATTCATAACCAATAAATAAGTAGATGTTCTATTTAAAAGATGTAAGCTTTACTTACCTTGCATCCGATTATGCTTTTTCCCGCGTATTTGATCCGTTTGACATGTTTCTTCCCAAGCTTCCACCTAGCTTGTCAAGCGTCAAACTACCATTTATCATTCGCAAGATGGTTCGATTAGTCATCATTTATCACGACTATCCCACCTTACGAACTTTATATCAAAGTTACCATTTGATCATATCATAGGTCATCTGGAAATTGAGGAACGAAGTTCTTTTTGCTCAAGTTGCAGCTGAATAAAGTTCTGGCTGAAGTTAAGGCAATGACGTATCTTTGGATAAAAAACAAATATAAGGAGGCAT
>JARYGA010028050.1:0-13501 GCA_030545235.1 Helianthus tuberosus | reverse complement strand
GTTATCATAGTTACAGTATTCTAGTTTGATTAGTTTCTTGAATTCGTCCCAAGGGGTGGCATTAGCAGCCGCCAGCCCCCAGCATCGTAACTTGCGCGTTCCACCAAGTTTGTGCAGTGTCTTTGAGACTATCAGTGGCATATTTCACCTTACTAGCCTCGGGTCATTCGCACATTCGAAGGCCGATTCGAGTTCCTCGAACTAATGGAGGAGTCCAACAGCTCCTTCAGTGTCGCTGTAAGTAGTAGGACGACAGTCCATAAAAGTCATGTATGTGCACACAGGTGGCTGAGCGTGTTGACTTGTCGTGTGCGTAAGAGCAAGCATACTTGAGCACGAGTGTTGGTTTACGAGAGCAGGATCTAAAGATCCTAGAGTAAGTGGTGATGGCAGGTTACACCTCCTGCCTGGGCAGCTGCGAGTGCTGCAGTAACTTGTTCAGTGATCGAAGCCGCCAACTGGGCTTGAGTTAGGTTAACGCGTCCACTCATGATCTTGCCATCAAGGAGAACATGTGGGTGAGAGGTTCGCGAATAGTGCGAAGAAAGTGAGCACACAAGTATTCTCAAGCAATAACATATAGTAGGTTCTTGTAATCTGAGCATACCACGAGCAAAGTTCTATGTAATTCTAGCAAGTAGGTAAAGTAACATGAATAGTAGTACCTAGGATGTTGAGCCTTGCACGTGGAGCGAAGCGTCGTTGTGGATCGTTGAGAGCACTGTTCTGGTTATAGTCTGGTTTTAACAAAATCGTTTTCCCCTTATTAAAACCGAGTTCTCTATAACCAATGGCTCTGATACCAATCTGTCACACCCCCAAAATCCACTCGCGGAGTACCACCGCTTGGAGGCGTGACATGACCAGGATCAAGCCACCAATCATATTGAACATAATTATATCAAAAGTCATTCATCAAAACGATAGGTGTTTACAAAACCAAATATATACAAGTGTATAGCGGAAGCATTAATGTAAAACCCAACATAAGTTTAAGTACAAAATGTTATAATGTTTAACAAAACATCCACGTCCGTGCCCACAACGACTGCGCCTCCCGTGCAAGCTCCAAGAGTACCTATAGTCCTGCAAGGCATGTAACAGAGAGTCAACAACTAGTTGAGCGAGTTCACCGTTAGTTATTTCGTTATAATGTTCGTTTCGTAAATCGTATGTAATAGCATCGCGGCCCTCTAGGCATGTTTGCGAAGTTTAGAAATTGTATCGCGTTAGTCCTTGCTGCCAGTCCAGGCATGCGTGCGATGAATAGTGTTGACTAGTCGTATTTGTACGTGCCCTTCTTAATCCAAGGACCGTAGCGAGTGTGATTGTCCTACCCAAGGAGGACGAGCATGCGTTAAGGTTTGTTGTCCTACCCAAGGAGGACGAACGTATGTTAAGGTTGTTGTCCTACCGGACGAACGTATGTATTCTACCCAAGGAGAATACACAGGATTTATATTGGCATCCTACCCATGGAGGATGGCGGTACATATCCTACCCAAGGAGAATATGTAGGTTCCATTGTATGTTAAGGTTGTTGTCCTACCGGACGAACGTATGTATTCTACCCAAGGAGAATACACAGGATTTATATTGGCATCCTACCCATGGAGGATGGCGGTACATATCCTACCCAAGGAGAATATGTAGGTTCCATTGTATGTTAAGGTTGTTGTCCTACCCAAGGAGGACGAACGTATGTATTCTACCCAAGGAGAATACATAGGATTTATATTGGCATCCTACCCAAGGAGGATGGCGGTACATATCCTACCCAAGGAGAATATGTAGGTTCCATTTTAGTTTCTTAACCCGTTTGGGGGTGTGACATGACCAGGATCAAGCCACCAATCATATTGAACATAATTATATCAAAAGTCATTCATCAAAACGATAGGTGTTTACAAAACCAAATATATACAAGTGTATAGCGGAAGCATTAATGTAAAACCCAACATAAGTTTAAGTACAAAATGTTATAATGTTTAACAAAACATCCACGTCCGTGCCCACAACGACTGCGCCTCCCGTGCAAGCTCCAAGAGTACCTATAGTCCTGCAAGGCATGTAACAGAGAGTCAACAACTAGTTGAGCGAGTTCACCGTTAGTTATTTCGTTATAATGTTCGTTTCGTAAATCGTATGTAATAGCATCGCGGCCCTCTAGGCATGTTTGCGAAGTTTAGAAATTGTATCGCGTTAGTCCTTGCTGCCAGTCCAGGCATGCGTGCGATGAATAGTGTTGACTAGTCGTATTTGTACGTGCCCTTCTTAATCCAAGGACCGTAGCGAGTGTGATTGTCCTACCCAAGGAGGACGAGCATGCGTTAAGGTTTGTTGTCCTACCCAAGGAGGACGAACGTATGTTAAGGTTGTTGTCCTACCGGACGAACGTATGTATTCTACCCAAGGAGAATACACAGGATTTATATTGGCATCCTACCCATGGAGGATGGCGGTACATATCCTACCCAAGGAGAATATGTAGGTTCCATTGTATGTTAAGGTTGTTGTCCTACCGGACGAACGTATGTATTCTACCCAAGGAGAATACACAGGATTTATATTGGCATCCTACCCATGGAGGATGGCGGTACATATCCTACCCAAGGAGAATATGTAGGTTCCATTGTATGTTAAGGTTGTTGTCCTACCCAAGGAGGACGAACGTATGTATTCTACCCAAGGAGAATACATAGGATTTATATTGGCATCCTACCCAAGGAGGATGGCGGTACATATCCTACCCAAGGAGAATATGTAGGTTCCATTTTAGTTTCTTAACCCATTCCCAAACCACCGGGAATCCCATGCCTTAGAAAGAGTGTGAACTCACCTGAGTTTGCTCGGTATGCTAAGTATGTGCTCAAAGTAAGTCAATCACGTCCTAAGGTACGCACGTATAGAATAATCAGTTGGTGTTCAAGTTGCTCACGTATAAGCAGGTAGCACGTAATCACAATCATACAAGTCATGTCTAACGTCTAACAGCAGTTAAATATTCCAGTTAACACTTAACAGAATCCATTCAAGTTACAGCACAGCTCGACGAAACACATATACGGCGAAACACATATGTTGGCGAAACAAGATATTGACGAAACACATTCTGTTTCGTCGAGGTGTCCCCTGGCGAAACAGAACTTCTGATTCGTCGACTACTCTTGGCGAAACACATTCTGTTTCGCCGAGAGTTCTGTTTCGTCGGACGTCAGTTTCGCAGACAACAGATGCCGCAGTTACGAATCTACACAGAACCCTAATCATGCGAGCAGCCGTTATCAGTATCAGAAATCATATGAAGGTCAATGTGCAGAACGAATCATCACAACTCAATAATCCAAGAATCATTGTCTAGCATAAACCCTAGTTTTTTTTGTGTATAACATATAAATTTAACATCCAACAATCATATCATTGAACCCTATCAAGATGCTAACTTGAATTCAGAATCAAATCATATTAACAACATTCAGAACCGAGCATTCGATCATATTCAGTTTCGCATAGAATTGCGCATCCGATTAACCATGTATATCGCAATCAAGAACATCATACCCATATACTCCTATATAATCCAGAAATCAAGTATATACACAAACATGAATCGAGCTATTACAGAAATATTAAACCGATTAACGAACACACACTAACCGGAATAAGAGAAATACGAATCGATCGCTAAGATATCGCCGGGAACCTCCAACTGCCGTCGCACAGGAGGGAAAGGGGCTCTAGGGTTTTGGTTGTTTGATAGCAGATGTAAAAACTGATGTTGTTTCACGTTTTAAACTCAAAATAGCGTGTTGGGCCCGAACTGGGCTTCGGTGAAACTGGGCTCGGCGAAACAGACTTCTGTTTCGTCGAGATGCTTTTGGCGAAACAGTCTGTTTCGTCGAGATTTGTTATGGCGAAACACACTTGTGTTTCGTCGGGTTCTTTCATAAGCTAAGCAGTTTACGTTTCTCGACAGGTTCCATGTTATACAATCAAACACATAATCATGTAAACACAATACGTTTATTATAACACGAAGTGTACAGTTACAAGTCAGACAAGTCAAACAACTAAACAGTCAAAGTCAACGTGCATTAAATGCAAATAAAGAATGTCGGAATTTCGAGTTGTCACAGGCAGAGTGCCCAGGTACCTTTTGGCAGGTGCGTCATTCATGGTTGCAAGAGTTTTCGCCTCCTGAGGCGGGTTGGAGTCTCGTATCTTGTTATTGGAACCCTTGTTGTTACGAGTTGCTTGATTCAGGTTCACATGCTTTCTTTTCTTGTCACCAGACGACTGAGCATGCGTCTCGGTCTTTTCGGTTGGGTTCAATGACAACTTCTTCATACGGACAGCATCTTCAGTAAGGCTGACAGCCAGAGTTACAGCCTTAGTGATCGTTTGAGGTTTGGCCAAAGTTACCATGCTATGAAACTCTAAGGCCAATCCCCAAATGTAGCGTTCAACGCGCATAAATTCGGGAGTCACCATGTAGGGGATCACTCTCGACAAATCGTGGAACCTTTGGGTATAACCAGTAATGTCAGCACCTTCCATGGTCAAGTGCCAAAACTCAGTCTCCAACCTTTGGAGTTCGGCACGAGAGCAATACTTCTCTCTCATACGTTCCTTTAGCGCATCCCACGTCATGCCGTACGCAGCATCATCACCCAGAGTCTGGACTTTCAAATTCCACCAAGTCAAAGCCTCATCAATAAACAACCCCGTAGCAAAAGTGACTTGTTAATCCGCGGTACACTTACTCATACGGATAGTGGCATCGGTCTTCTCCGTCCAGCGTACAAACGCCACTGCACCTCCAGTGCCGTCGTAGTTCAGTGGCTTGCAGTCAAGAAACTGCTTGAAAGTGCAGCCCTAAGCTGCGTTGCCTCCAGATAAATCTCCATTCCCATTACGTCTAGCATTGCTTGGTCCTCCACTTTGTTCAGTACGGTTCGCCTCGTACTGGGCGATAGTCGCGTGTCACACCCCGACCGCGTAAAACAACAAAGCGCGGCGGAAAACGTCGGGGCGTGTTGCAACAGAATTATCGTTTCATAACCATGGATACAAAAAGTGTTTCATTTTATTGAATATTAAACATTAACATTGTCTTAACATAGAACAACAAGTTACATATCGACTAATATTGTTATTATGTCACTAAGGCCTCGTCCAGATCCTATGTGACTCATCCATCCTAGTAATCATCATCAAGCATCAATCCCTGAAACATATGTGAAAACAAAGTCAGCAAAGAAATGCTGGTGAGTACATAGGTTTTATAGGAGTGTCGGATTCATGGCTATTTTAAATGTTGCAATACTTTATTAAAAACCTTGTTTTGAAAAGAGTATTATATTGCAACTAAATTAACCAACTCAAATCAAGATGGTTATGGTTTAGAAATCCTTGTAGCCATGATTCTTAACCCAAAAACAATTGTTTTAGTAAGGCAAATTGTAAAACATCTCGTAATAACTTGTAAATAAAACTCGTATATTGTTTCGAAAACATCGTTGTGTGACATCGTTTCACTATCGTTTACCCCAAATCGTTTAACATCGTTTCCAAATCGTTTACTCGTTTAAATCGTTTAATTGTTCAAATCGTTCCATCGCTCAAATCGTTCAATCGTTCAAATCATTCTTGTTTTAATTGTGAAACTTATATATGGTCGCCTCGCTAATAACAATCAAACCTTTGTGACTCGTTCATCGTTTAACTCGTTCTTGCATTAACAAACCTCCAAAGGGTAAGTTAACAATTCATCAGATTCAGTCGTTACCCACAACACCCACACATAACCATGGGTATAGTGAAATAACGGGATTTGTCAGATCCTATGGTACCATAACCTAATACTGGTCGGCTTGATCAATGCTAATGAATGTCATTCGTTATGTAACTACAACCAACAAGTTCGTTCACATTATCGAAATCGTTATTAGTTTAGTATAAATCGTTCTATTCGTTTTTGAAATCATCGTTTAAACCTTGAAAACATTTTGTACATATGAATCACCCCAAAACAATTGAAAATAGTAAAATAGGGGAACTATGTACTCACATATAGTGCAAGGTATCCTCAATCAATAATACTTCAACAAACTCGAGTAAACCAGCGAAATCACGTAGCACCTAGTAATTGAATCACTATTCAAACAATAGACGCCTAAATCGGAAGATCGGACAGAATGAGGTCTTGTAAACCAAATGAGTGTTGGAACTCATGTGATATGGTTTAACAAAGCCTACATCCTAAATGAAACCTAGCCTAAATGCTTTCGACCCATCGCGACCCATTAAGGTAGCTTACGCTACTTTAACGCGTCGTGCGTGCAAAGCGCGTTCGAGACGTCTAACTAGTCCTATGACAAGTGTTATATGCCTACACAAGTCTAATCATGTTGTATAATCAGTTATGAGACAAAAGTTTAGGTTACATGTGCTAAATTACCAATTATACATGAAAAGGGTATTCTGGTAATTTACCTAAGGCATATAAACTACTTATCATACAACTACCTAAACTAGGTGACCATAAGGTATAACCTCGGAAGGTTATTCCCTATACTACTATGGTCACTAACCATGTTTGGTCGGATCCTAAGATCGACCAAACGGGTCGTGTTCGGAAGTCTAAGCGGGTGTTTAGTCTGCTTGACTTACGACTCTACACAAGCACTAAACTAAAAAGTGACGAGCTAAACATGCTAAAACATGTTTAGTTAAGTTAGAAAACAGGTTTTGATATCAAAACAAACGGTTTTGATATCCTAGAGTAGTTTGGTTACAAAATACGCGTAAATGCGCATTTTGGCCGAAACTACGACTCGTCACTGAGCCTAGATAACGTGGTAATCAGTAGGTATAGTCACTTGGGACTATAACCATCGTGATTACGCTCACGTTATGAAGTTCAAACGAACTTCGCGTTGACCATAAACTGGTCAATGCAGAAAGTCAAACATAGTTTGACTTTCGAACTCGAAAAGCGATAAAAACGCATAAAAGAACGAAGGAACACTTACAATGTGTCCCCGCAAGGTAATCTCGATCCAAATAACTCAGGTATGAAGCAAGAGCTTCAACTTAGAGCACTTTTGATCAGATTTGTGAGGAAGAAGTGAAAACTAAGGTGGGTATTTATAGGAAATGGACCACCATTAGGATCGTTTCTCGATAAATGTGATTTAATCTCATCCGTACATGTGTTGGAATGCTATGGATGCTTCAATTGGCCCCCCATTATCAGGAAGAAGCAAGTGCAATTGGGTTTTGAGTGTGCGACAGCTGGAAACAGGCTGGAAGGAAGGTTCTGAAGTGCTGGGAGGTCCTTACGGACCGTAAGGGTGATGGCTTACGGTCCGTAAGCCATCATCTTTGCTGAAATGGCAGTTTTGGTCCCTGCACCTTGTTTCGTTGCGTAACGGCACTTCTATCACCCGTCAAACCCAATTTCAAGCTCCACAATGATGTTAAGACATAGGGAACATGAAATATGCTTGAAAACATCACGGATGTCGGTTCATTTGGCCGTACGATTGCGTTGTTCGGTTAATTACGATGGAAGTCGTAACGGACGCAAAAACGGTCCAAATTAAGCGACGAATGGAATTTTCTTATGCCAAACACTAAAATAAAATATTTTAATGCTTACATAAATTTTTGGATGTCCGGATGTATTCAGAACGTAAGTTATGCGCGAAAATGCAAACTTGTGCACTTTTTGACGCTTTTAGTCCTTGAATGAGCATAAAGTTTATTTTAGCATATCGAACCCCTCAAAGCCTATTTCTAAGCTATATAAAGGTTATTTAGGGTATGTTTAACTTATGATCAAGTTCCGGAATGTTCGTTACTATACAAATCGGCATAGTTTCACAGTTTGACACAAATAGTCCCTGCGATCGAACAAAGTTGATTTCGACACACCAAACCATTCAAAACTTATTTCTAAGTTATGTGGAGGTTATTTAAGGTATGTTAAGCCTATTCCACTATTCCGGAGTGTTTTTCGCGTTATAATGACTGCGTTTAAGCACCAGTTTGCGTATAACCTTCCAGAAAGCGATTTAGAGCTTTAAATTGGAATCGAATCAAATTGTAAAATCACTAAACACAATTGCACACATAATAACATCAAAACACATATAATAACACCAAAGCACATTGTTTTATTAATAATCATCATTGTTTTACATCGTAAATCGATTACAGAACACAGTTGTCACAGTCTCCCCTACTTCAGGAAATTTCGTCCCGAAATTTTAACTAGAGGAAGCTTGTGAAAACAAATGCGGATATTTCGTCTTCATCTGGTCCTCATGTTCCCAAGTAAACTCTGGGCCACGTTTGGATTCCCAGTGAACTTTGACCAAATGAATCCGTTTGTTCTTCAACTGTTTGTATGTACGTTCCACTATCTCCACAGGTTTCTCGACAAAGTGAATTGTTTCATCGATTTGGATCTCGTCGAGAGGAATGTGTAGATCAGCGTCAGATAAACACTTTCACAGATTGGACAAGTGAAAAGTTGGATGAATATTTCCAAGCTCTGGAGGTAGCTCTAGACGATAGGCAACCTTTCCAAATCTTTCCACAATCTTAAATGGTCCCACATATCGAGGTGCAAGTTTTCCTTTCTTTCCAAATCTCACGACTCCCTTCCAAGGTGAAACCTTGAGTAGGACACGATCTCCAACTTGAAATTCTAAGGGCTTGCGTCCCAAATCCGCATATTTCTTTTGACGGTTTCGAGCTGTCACAAGATTATCACAGATTTTCTTGATTTTGTCAGTTGTTTCCAGAACGAGCTCAGGTCCAGTAAGCTAAGCTTCACCGGTCTCGTTCTAACAGATAGGTGAATGACATTTTCGATCGTAGAGAGCTTCGAATGGTGCCATTTTAATGCTAGTATGATAACTATTGTTGTAAGAGAACTCGATCAACGGCAGATGAGAGTCCCAATTACCACCAATGTCTATCACGCATGCTTTAAGCATATCCTCCAAAGTTTAATCGTTCTCTCAGATTGGCCATCTGTTTGGGGATGACAAGCAGTGCTTAGATTAAGTTGGGTTCCTAAAGCAGATTGCATGGCCTTCCAGAAATGAGATGAAAATCGAGCATCACGATCGGAAATGATATCCAAGGGCACACCATGTCGTGTCACAATCTCATCAACATAAATCTTGGCAAGCTTTTTAGCAGAGAAATCCTCACGGATTGGTAAGAAGTGAGCAGATTTCGTCAAACAATCAACTACAACCCAAATAGCATCATGACCTTTAAACGTACGCGGTAACTTAGTGATGAGATCCATTGCAATGTTCTCCCACTTCCAAACCGGTATCTCTGGTTGTACAAGCAAACCAGATGGTCGTTGATGTTCAGCCTTGACTTTGAGACAAGTTAGGCATTTCGACACATACAAGGCAACATCTTTCTTCATACCAGGCCACCAGACCTTAGTACGAAGATCCTTGTACATTTTATCAGCACCAGGATGGACAGAATATCGAGACTTATGTGATTCGTCCATCACTAAAGTGCGAAGATCGTCTTGTTTCAGAATCCACAAACGATCCATGAAATAGAGTAAACCATCATCCTTCGTTTCGAGTTTAAGCTCAAGCTGATGTGGTAATTCATTACTTATCAAATTTTGTGAAACACAAAATTGCTGAGCTTGAAGGACACGAGACTGAAGATCAGATAGAGTTCGAACAGAATGAAGCTTGACTCGTTCTTTTCGACTAAGCGCATCGGCTACAACATTCGCCTTACCAGGGTGGTAGCGAATCTCGCAGTCATAATCGTTTAAGAGTTCAACCCAACGTCGTTGCCTCATGTTCAGCTCTTTCTGATTAAGAATATGCTGGAGACTTTTGTGGTCTGTGAAAACCACACACTTCATTCCATAGAGGTAGTGTCTCCAGATTTTAAGCGCGAAAACCACAGCTCCTAACTCAAGATCATGAGTCGTGTAGTTCTTCTCGTGAATTTTCAGCTGTCTAGATGCATATGCAATAACCTTACCTCGTTGCATAAGGATGCAACCAAGGCCTAAGTTGGACGCATCGCAATAGACAACGAAATCATCGCTTCCTTCGGGAAGAGATAGAACAGGAGCATCACATAACTTCTGCTTCAGCGTTTGGAACGCTTCTTCTTGCTTGGGACCCCACTCGAAAGACTTATTATTCTGAGTCAAAGCAGTGAGTCGGACCGCAATCTTCGAGAAATTTGAAATGAAATGACGATAATAACCAGCAAGACCAAGGAAAGATCGAATCTCTGTAGGCGTCGTCGGTGTACTCCAGTCCTTAATAGCAGCAATCTTGGATGGATCCACATGAATACCCTGCTCATTGACTATATGACCCAAGAATTGAACTTCTTTAAGTCAGAATTCACACTTGGAGAATTTAGCAAAAAGTTGTTAAGGAGTTCCAATGTTAAGCGAAGGTGTTGTTCGTGCTCGGCTCGAGACTTTGAATAAATCAAGATGTCATCAATAAAAACAATGACGAACTGATCCAAATAAGGCTTGCAGACCCTATTCATTAAGTCCATAAAGATAGCTGGAGCATTCGTCAAACCAAAAGGCATGACAGTAAACTCGTAATGCCCATATCTTGTGTGGAAAGCAGTTTTGGGAATATCTTCTTCAAGAACACGAAGTTGATGATACCCAGAATGCAGATCGATCTTGGAAAAGCATGAAGCACCCTGCAGCTGGTCGAAGAGGTCATCAATTCGAGGTAGGGGATATCGATTCTTGATGGTGATCTTATTAACCTCACGATAATCGATACACATTCGAAAAGATCCATCTTTCTTTTTCACGAAGAGGACAGGAGCTCCCCAAGGTGAAAAGCTCGGTCTGATGAATCCTTTATCAGATAACTCTTGAAGCTGTTTTGATAACTCTTGCATCTCCGCCGGTGCAAGACGATAAGGTGCTTTTGCAATCGGGTTCGCATTGGGCACAAGGTCAATATGAAACTCGACTTGACGAACTGGAGGCAAACCAGGCAGTTCATCAGGAAACACCTCTGGATAATCCCGAACAATCGGAATATCCTGAATACTTTTGCTCTTGTCTTTCTCCTCGGTGACATGTGCCAGAAAAGCAACATATCCTTTTCGCAAATAACTTTGGGCCTTTGTACACGACATAAGCTTCAAACCGCCTGAATGTTTCTCGCCACGAACCTCCAGAACATCGCCAGAAGGCAAAGGAATACGAACAATTTTATTGAAACAAATCACCTCAGCATGGTGTTTAGTTAACCAATCCATACCAATGATAATATCGAAACTCCCAAGTTGCATCGGTGTGAGGTCAATAGGAAAAAGATGGTTATCGAGGTTCAACTGACAATCAAGAATAACAGAATCGAGAACCAAAGGTTTACCAGTAGCAACCTCAATAGATAAGGGTTTCCTTAGTTTAGTTCTAGGTATCGCAAGCAAAGGCTCAAAAGATAATGAAACAAAACTTCTATCGGTACCAGAATCAAAAAGAATAGATGCAGGTTGATTGTTAACAAGAAACGTACCATTGACAACCTCGTTATCAGCCCTCGCTTCGTTTGCATTCAAATTGTACGCTCGCCCACGAGCGGGATTCACATTAACATTGACGTTCGCATTCGGGCTCGCGTTTGCATTCACCAGTCTCGGACAATTGTTGCGGAAATGAACATACTCTCCACAATTAAAACATAAACACGGTGGGAATCTCGCAGCATTCCCCTGACCCGAAGCTGGAACCTGAGCAACCTGATTCTGTCCAAAACGACAAACATTGGCCAAATGCCCAAGTCTACCACACGTCGTGCATTGCCTGCAAGCTTGTTGTGCAACGTGATGACCGTTGCAACGAGCACAATGAGGTGCGGTACCAGCATAAGCTTTCTTTGCAGGTGGCTGAGCCGGTGGGTTCTGTGGGTTCTGAGCAGTCTGTGCTGTAACAGCAAAATTCTGGGCACCCTTTCGCTTCCTCGACTTCTTCGATGACTCACCTTCCTTACCCTTACCCTTTTTCTTGTCCTTCTCTGAATCAGTCGTCTTCTTTTTATCACCCTTGCGGGTGAGTTTACCCTTCCTGACTTGAGTCTCAGTCAGGGTAGCAGACAACTCGATTGCTTGGCGAAGGGTAGGAGGATTAACACCAGTCACAATCTCCAGAATAGAATCGGGTAACCCATCGATATACCTCTCGATTGCTTTCTCCAGAGGGGTAACCATGGTGGGACACAAAAGACTAAGTTCCTCGAAACGATTCGTGTAAGCACGATGTTCAACCCCATCTTGCTTTAAATCATCAAAATCTTGCTCCAAAGCCCGAACTTCGTGACGGGGACAAAACTCCTTCATCATGAGAGCCCGAAGCTCTTCCGATGTCTGTGCCAACGCCACTTCGGCACCCCTATCGCGCATAATGCCATTCCACCAGGTAAGCGCTCGCTTCTCAAACACGCTCGAAGCAAATTCAACCTTACGCGCATTCGGACACTGCACATGTCTGAATGTGCTCTCGATACTCTCAAACCACTGTAGGAGCGCAGTTGCTCCTTGCGACCCAAAAAACTTAAGCGGCTTCGCAGAATTGAAGTTCTTGAAATTACACGACGCATTATTGTTGTTGTTATTATTGTTGTTGAATATCTCGTGGACTTGGGTCACGACACCGGGAAGCACAGCAGCCACTTGCTGAGAGACCAGGGCTGCGATTTCTTCAATAGTGAAAGATTGTGCTTCACGTTGAGGAGGCATTGTCTAACAAGGAAACAAGAGAGTCGAGTGAGGTTGAAAAGTAGGAAAAACAAAAGAGGTATCGACAAAACACAAGAGAGGCGATCATTTGTTTGTTACCTCGAACAAACAAACGACACGCAGTGACTAATCAAAGTAAACCGGTCAAAAATAATGTATCGCGAAGACATGCTCGCCTATAAGTGAACACTCACCCCAAGAGTTCCCAGGTAAGAGTGACTGGTCCGATTATGTGGATTTGTACGAACACTCTAGCCTTAGACAGAAAACCCAGGGTACAGGCATTCACTCTTCCAGTTTGCACGTGTTCACATTATTTAGACCCAAACTTTGACGAGATTTTGAAAACTTAAAGGGTTCAAAACCTTACAACAAAGGGTTCAAAACCTTACAACAAAGGGTTCAAAACCTAGTAATCAATCATCCTAGAACGGATGATTAATTTTCAAAGCGGATTCAAAAATTGTGTTCTCGTTGTGGTTATCACCTAAGGATAGGTGACGATTTTGTTTTAAAATCTAAACACAAGTAAACTTGTGTTAGGGTCCTAAAGTTATAGTCTAGGTCAAAGCATTACTAATAACCTAATTCCCTATAACCATTGGCTCTGATACCAACTCTTCTGTCACACCCCGACCGCGTAAAACAACAAAGCGCGGCGGAAAACGTCGGGGCGTGTTGCAACAGAATTATCGTTTCATAACCATGGATA
>JARYGA010028049.1:0-62817 GCA_030545235.1 Helianthus tuberosus | reverse complement strand
ATACATTATTTTTGACCCATTTACTTTGATCAGTCACCGTCTCATTTGTTTGCCTTAGGTAACAAACAAATGATCGCAATCTTCATGCGTTATCATTCTGTTTTGATTGTCCAATAATCTTTCACCTGTTTCTCCCTATGCCTTTCTTTTTCTTCAAGAATGTCTCTTCATCACGATGACGCCCAGATATCTGAGCAAGCAGCCAAAATTCGCTCAGCAAATAGGCGAAGTAGTCCTGAAGACTGTTAAATTAGCTACTGCCATGTATCATCTCCAGGATGAAGCCACTCGAGAGTCACCAAGACAGGCAGGACCTAGTCAGGTGACAGCACCATCAGCCAAGAAACCAATCGAGGAATCAAAGACCATGGATGAACGATCCCCTAAGAAGTCAAAGAAGCGAAAGGCTTCTCAGAACTTCGCCATGGTCGCTCACAATGGTAAAGCAGTCCCCAACCAACCAGCTCAACCCCCTGCTAGGTGTGTATGGCTTTTTCTATGATACCTACATCAAGGAACTATGTACCTTACAAACTACTCTTGTGATTTCTCTCTTTCAAATGATTGCTCATGATTCCCTCGAAAATTTTAAGTACTCGTTTCACTCTAAGAAACAAAGTACAGAAAATTAAGTGACATTATGAGTAATCGTGCTTTTCGCACATCTGTGCCTTTGAATCCTTGGTTAGATAACTAAGGATATTTTCAAATCTCATACCCATTACGTTTTGATTTTTTTTCAAACATACACAGTACCAGTATTTCAAAACAATCTTCATGATCTCAAAACATTTCATATAGTTTGAAAACAATTTTTCTAGATACATTGTCTATGTTATTTCAAAAACATTGGCCATGTTATCAAAACCAACCTTTCAAATTTCAAAATATTTCATATAGTCTGAAGACAATATTAATACAAAACATTTTCTTATCAAGTGCATGATTTCGAAAAGCATCATTCATATTTTCAAAAACCTTATACATAATTTCAAAATTCATCTCGCATGATTTTAAAATATTTTTGTAAAAATATCTATCTAATACACCTACTTTATGATTTCAAAAAGTATTATATATAAGGTTTCAAAAACGTTAAACACATTTTTCTTAAAAGAACCCCATGCACAGTTTTCAAAAATATTTTCCTTGTACATTTACATAACCTTCAAATTCTGCTTCATATGTCGCCTTGACATATCTAGCATCTCAACTTCATAAGCATTTCAACTTCATGTTTTGACTTAAGCACATCCCGTGCAAGATTTCAAAACATCTTCAACTTCTAAAATTCATATGGGATCTTTTTATCTTTACAATTAGATCCTTGTGGATAATCATCATTCAAATCAGAGTCCTTAATTGGATTCTTTATGTACCGTAATTCGAATACTTCGGTTCCTAATAATCGAAATCGAATTTCTTTTTGAATCTTTCTATCTTTATAGTTAGATTCTTGAAAATATTTAAAGTACCAAATGAAATCCACGGATTGGATTCCTAGTATGCTTTAAATACCCATGTCCAAAGATAACAAATTAAACGATTATACGATTAAACGATTATACGAATAAGCGATTATGCGACTATGTGGTTATGTGTTATGTGTTCTCCTTTATGTTTTTGTGTGATCCGATTTTCAAATCCTCATAGAACCTTTCATATCTTCATATGAGGGATTCATAGTAGGATTTTCAAAAAGGTACTACCTTAAATCCTTATGGGCTTCTACCTAGTAGTTAAGACCCTTGGGTTATATAGTACCATTCCATGATTCGATGATAGACCCTTGAGTGGTCTAGTCAAAAAGATTGATTCACAATTTGGTTAGAAAACGACATCTAGTGATGTAGCTGAACAGACTCCTTGATAGTCTATTTAGATCATTTATTGATTTAATCAAAAGGACTCAATGGCGGTCTAGTTACACTCATCACAGGATTGTTCATTTGGTTTTCCCCTACACATTATAAAATAGACTGTGTGAACTATGCAAGGAATTGTCTAATTATGGAAGCGCACATAATTATGAGATTCAGTGCACGGTAAACCCAGTAAGATTTATTAAGTGTAAGAACCGATAGTGACAACAATAACGAAATGAGAACGATGTAATGGAGGTACGGTGGACGCACCAATGACGCTTTATATACTTGTATATAAGTATCCCTCTTACATTGCAATCATGATGTTATTAAAGGTTACTAGAAGTTCAGAACCCTAACCAATGTTGTTTGATCTTTTCAACTTCATATTTTCAAGCTCTTACAAGTTTCCTCTAAATAAATTTCGGGACGAAATTTCCTAAAGTAGGGGAGACTGTAACACCTGTGCCTCCACGGCCATCAAACAAATACCGAACCAATGAAATATTGTATTTCATACTTTGGATTTGTATTAATATGTGTATCATTTGCACATATCGATTCTTATTCGATTTCAAACTCTAAATCGCTTTCTGGAAGGTTATACGCGCACCAATGCGTAAATATAACCAGTTTAATGCAACAAACACTCCGGAATAAGTGAAATAGGCTTAACATACCTTACATAACCTTTACATAACTTAGATATAAGTTTTGGAAGGTTTGGTGTGGTGAAATCAAAGTTAAATCGCTTACAGGGACTAAAGTTGACAAACTGCGAAAGTATGTCAATTTGAACTGTAACGAACATTCCGGAACATAACCATAAGTTAAACACACCTTAAATATCCTTTACATAGCTTAGAAATAGGCTTTGAGGGGTTCGGTGTGCTAAAATAAACTTTTGGGTCATTCAGGGACTAAAAGTGTCAAAAAGTGCACAAGTTTGCATTTTCGCGCATAACTTACGTTCTGAATACATCCGGACATCCAAAAATTTATGTGAGCATGACTATATTATATTTTAGTGTTCGCCATAAGAAAAATCCATTCGTCACGTCATTTGGTTCGTTTTTCGCGCTTACGCGCATTCCGACGTAATTAAGCGAACATCGCGTTCGTACGGCTAAACGAACCGACATCCGAGATATTTTTGAGCACATTTTAAGTTCCCTATACTTTAACTTCATTTTAGAGCTTTGAAATGGGGTTAACGGGCCTTAAACGTGTCGAAAATGGCCTAAATACAGTTCAGGGACCAAAAGTGTAATTCTGCCGAAATAGTGCCTAGCGGTGCGCTACACTTTAAGCGTAGCGGTGCGCTAGGGGTCTTCTGACCAGATGCAATGTTTAAACAGCCTGTTTTCAGCTGTTTAAACCACCACCACATGTTCCTAATTGCTTAGTCATCAGATAAGGATGGCATTCTAGTCACCATAACCTTCCAACACATGTACGGCCTTGATCGTTTCCCCTTTTCCAAGAAACGATCTCAACGGTGGACCGAATACTATAAATACCCCACCCCCCATTGCTTTAAAACTCACAAGAATTCTGATTTGAGAGCTCTAAGTTGAAACCATTGTTTCATACCTGAGTTCTTGAGTCGGGATTAGCATTCGGGGACCCTGGGTTAGTATTCTTTCGTTCTTTTCCTTATTTTTGCTGCTTTTCGAGTCAGAAAGTCAAACTTTGTTTGACTTTCAGCGTTGACCAGTAATGGTCAATGCGAAGTTCGTTTGAACTTCGCAACGTGAGTGTAATCACGTTGGTCATAGTCCTTTGGGACTATGCCCACTGATTACCACGTTGTCTAGAGTCGTAGGGTAGGCGATCTAATAAATCGCCTATACCTTCGAACTCGACCCATTTGGTCGATCATTAGGATCCGACCAAATACATTAGGTGACCATAGTAGGTAGGGAATAACCTTCCGAGGTTATACCCTATGGTCACATCGTTTAAGTAGTTGTATGATAGGTAGTTTATATGCCTTAGGTAAATTACCAGAATACCCTTTTCATGTATAATTGGTAATTAAGCATATGTAACCTAAACGTTTGTCACATAACTGATTATGTAGCATGTGTAGGCATATAACACTTGTCATAGGACTAGTTAGACGGTCCGAACGCGTTTCACGCGCACGACGCGTTAAAGTAGCATAAGCTACCTTAATGGGTCGCGATGGGTCGATAGCTCTTAGGTTTGGTTTCATTGTAGTATGTAGGCCTTGTTAAACCATATCATATGAGTTCCAACACTCATTTGGTTTACCAAGCCTCATCCTATCCGATCTCCCGATTTAGGTCCGGTTTATTTATATGGTTTTAGACTGCCGATTGATTCCGTGCTCCCTCTAGCTTTGTTTGGTTGTTGTTCAAGACCTCCAAGCACTCTCAGGCGAGTACATTCTTCCCCTATTTTACTGTTTTCAATTGTTTTGGGGTGACTCATATGTGCTAAATGTTTTATCAATGGTTTCAAGAACAATTACAATATGGTTTCAAAAACGACTAAAACGATTTATACAAAACTAATAACGATTTCATAAAGTGAACAAACTTGTTGGTTGTGTTTACATAACATATGACATTCATTAGCAATGATCAAGCCGACCAGTATTAGGTTATGGTACCATAGGATCTGACAAATCCCGTTATTTACTACCCCGTGGTTATGTGTGGGCAATGGTAGGTAGCGACTGAATCTGAAAACATTAACTTACCCTATGGAGGTTTGTTAATGCGAAATCGAGAAGCGACGAGGTATATTCGAGTCACGAAGGTTTGAATGTTATTAGCGAGACGATCACATAAGTAGTTTCACGACCTAAAACGAATTAAACGATTAACGATTGGGTAACGATTGGGTTTTCACACGATGTTTTAACGATTGGGTAACGATTGGGTAACGATTGGGTTTTCACACGATGTTTTAACGATTGGGTAACGATTGGGTAAACGATTGGCTTCAAAGCGATATACGATATTATTTTGGTTATACATATTACATGATTTACATTTGGGCATGAACATTACTTTGGTGGTTTGGTTTGGATTAAGTGATTAAGTAACAATGCGTGTGTAATATGATACAAGCATGGTGGATACGCCGCTGGTACTTCCTATATATAAGTGTTTGTATGGTATTACATATTGTAGTGTTATTTGAATCATTTCAGCTCGAGACATAGAACATTTTATACAAGTAACATACTTTTCACAAGACATTTATTTACAAACAACTTATCTTATACAAACTTATTTTACATGGTTATTCATTTAATCATGCATTATTTTCTTATTTATACATATCACCTGAACTTATCATTGTTTTTCCAAATAATTTACTAAAACAAATGTGTTTGAGTTAAGAGTCATGGCTATGAGGTTTTACAAATTATAACCCGCTTGATTTGAGTTGGTTAATTAAGTTGCAATATTATACTCTTTTCAAAACAAGGTTTTTAAATAAAGTATTGCAACATCTAAACTAGCCATGATTTCGACACTCCTACAAAACCTATGTACTCGCCAGCATTTCTTTGCTGACCTCGTTTTCACATATGTTTCAGGTATTGTTGAATGATATCGATTGATAAGATGCATGCTCACATAGGACTGGACAAGGCCTTAGTGACTAAATAACAATGATAGATTACGTTTAAATTGTGTATTTAGATTTCCAAACGATGTAATTATTCAATGATTAATAAAACGAAACACTTTTGATATCCATGGTTATGAAACATTAATTCTGTTGCAACACGCCCCGATGTTTCCGCCACGTTTTGTATGTTCCACGTGGTCGGGGTGTGACAGTAACTATGGATTTCATCACTAAGTTACCAAAGACAAAGCGAGGAAATGATACTATTTGGGTTATAGTCAATAGATTGACCAAGTCAGCCCACTTCTTACCTATTAAGGAAACACACAGCTCAGGTAAGTTAGCTCAGCTATACGTGGACGAGATTGTATCTCTTCACAGAGTGCCGGTGTCTATCATCTTTGATAGGGATACGAGATATACATCGCATTTTTGGAAAAGCTTTCAGCAATCTCTAGGCACTCGATTAAACTTCAGCACTGCATATCATCCTCAGACGGATGGTCAGAGCGAGCGTACAATTCAAACACTGGAGGATATGCTAAGGGCTTGTGTTATTGATTTAGGTGGAAGTTGGGATGATCATCTTCCGTTGATAGAATTTTCATATAATAATATCTATCATTCGAGTATTCGAGCTGCACCTTTCGAAGCTTTGTATGGAAGAAAGTGCAGGACGCCAGTTTGTTGGGCGGAAGTTCGAGATGTCCAACTAACAGGACCTGATATAGTCCTGGAGACGACAGACAAGATTGTGCAGATACATGATCGTCTCAAAGCTGCCAGGGATAGGCAGAAAAGCTATGCAGATGAAAGGCGTAAACCTCTAAAATTTGAGGTAGGTGACAAAGTTCTACTTAAGGTATCACCCTGGAAAGGGGTAATGCGTTTTGGTAAGAAGGGTAAGTTGAGCCCCAGATACATAGGACCATTCGAGATCATCGAATGTGTCGGAACTGTAGCTTACAAGCTAAACCTGCCTGAAGAGCTCAGTGGAATCCATAATGTATTTCACATTTGCAGCTTAAAGAAATGTCTAGTTGATGAATCGCTAGCCATGTCACATAAGGATGTGCATATTGAGGAGAGCTTAAAGTTTGTTGAAAAACCTTTGTCGATTGAAGATCGACAGGTTAAGAAGCTTCGAAAGAAGCATGTGCTGATTGTGAAGGTTAAATGGGATGCCCGAAGAGGCCCAGAGTACACGTGGGAGGTTGAATCCATAATGAAACAGAAGTACCCTCATTTATTTTAGTAAATCTAGAGGTTGAGATTTCTTTTAAGGGGGTGAGGATGTAACACCTCGAAAAATCACGACCAATATAATGAAGGCACGTGTCATGGACTTTAAACGTGTAATGGTTTGATCTGGAGGGACTGAAATTGTCAAACAATGTAAATATGTGAATAAAGGGATCCAAAGTGTCAACATGCCATTCTTGTGCCTCTGATTGACCTCACACGACATTCGTATTCTTTAACGAATAAATTGTCGAACACTGGAAGTCGTTGTGCTTAAAATAAGGATCTTATGAAACATAGGGGTTAAAAGTGTCAGCATGTTGAAAGTAACCTCTAAGTGACCTTTTGACGATCCCAAAAACATTGTAATGTTTATATATTTTGATCTCAAGAATGTCGGATATTAATTTTGTGGAGTTTCGAAGAAAACAAGACTTTTCGGGTGATCGTATAACTAACCGGGAGCTTAACGGAGTTAGTTTATGACCTAAGGTCCTTAAAAGGTAACTATGGGAGTCATATGTGCAATAAATGAAACTTAAATAAAGTTTAAATGGACCAAGGACCGAATTTGCAAAGTTGCAAAGGTTTTTACCAGATCAGAAGGTATACGCGGCCCGCGTAAACCCTTTAAAGATCTTACGCGACCCGCGTAGAAGGCCCAGATACAGAAAGATGTTGACAGCTGCGGGTTTGGCTTGTTCCACCGCCTTAGAAAGCTGGTTTTCGAATTCAGGGATTGAACCAATGGTATTTCATGCATAGGGGACACCTGGGATGATCAGGAAACATTTATAGACTTGTGTGGAGTGATCTTGTGAATTGTTTTTGGCTATATAAGCTTCTTGTTCCACTCTAACATGGTTAATTGTCTGGTCAAACTTAATTATAAAAAGTCAACAGAAGTTATTTTTGCAAATAAATTCATAACTGATAATGTAGAAGTTATGGAACCTGTTTTAACACTAAAATAACTTGGTAAATAATGTAAGAACATGTCTAAACATGTTCAACCCGACAATTCTAAGTTTAGGCTCGGTTCGGAACCGAAAGTCGCAAAAGTAGACTTTTGCTTTGACTTTCAGTTCTGACCCGATTTAGCTTAGTTTAGATATGCCTTAGGGTTCCATTGGGACCAGGTTATAGGTTAGTATAACCCTCTGAGGTTATACAACTTGGTTCCTAATTAATCCGATTCATTTGCATGTTTCCGTTAATTGCTTAAATGTTGACCATTATGCCCTCTATATATTAAAACGAGATTTTTGAAAATGTGAGAGGACAAAAACCTTTATTACTAATTTATAAACATGTCCTAAAAATTTGACATCAGTTTGAGGTCTAAATTAGGAGTTATGCTCAATATCGTAATTTGAAAGCTCTTTATTAATTAAACGACATTTTTAACATAAAGCCTACTTAAACCCAAATTTCGACACCAAAATTTTTACCCACTGATTTAATATAATATTTTGGGATTTTTGAAGATTTTTATTAATTTTTAAACTGGTCACACATGGTGTTCTTGCCTTGATTCGGTAATTGACGGTTATACCCTTTTTGCTAATAAAATGAGTTTTACATAACATTTTGACATCAAACTTTTTGCTACTGATTTTATATGATAAATAAAATATTTTGAACTTTATAAACTGATTAAAAACTCAGATTTCCTTGTATAACCTGAATATCGCCTAAAACCGACTTTTTACGCGTCTTAAACGCATAGTATGGGTTAAAACTATTTTTGGCACATAAGACTCAATACCTACTGATGTTTTAAGTAAATTTTTATATTTTAACAGTAAGTAAAGGTATTGAACTCAGATTTCCAAATTTGACCTTAAAAGCTTATGTGAAATTACTAAAATGCCCCTACGGTGCATAGTTTGGTTATATATGATAAATTTCACATATATGCAATACCTTACTGATATGACTTGCAAAAATAAATATTTTTACTGATCATTTAAGACCAGAACCTCAGATTAATATTTAACCTCTTTTATAATCTTTAAAATGACCAAAATACCCCTACGGGGCTTAATTTGAGTTTAAATTCGTTTTGGGCATAATGGAAGGTATCTATGACAACCCGTAACTTCAAGGTAAAAACCATTCATTTCGCTTTTACAAATTAATTATGTACTTATCTAATTTATTTTAAACAACGAATACTTGAAGCCAAATCCTTATGGTGTCGGACCGACCCGAACTGTTTGAACCAAAACACTTGTTTCACTTGTTGATCCAACTCACTCGCATAACTCGAAACTTATGAGGCCCAAACCCTAGAACGAATATTATACAATTATATTAGTGGATGTTATGTAATATATATATATATATATATATGTAATAATAACAATACCAAATTAGAAAACATGGTAGCCATTTCTCATTGTTGTCCCATGTTATCGGCCCAACCCTCATGCCCAATTCCCACCATTTATTCTTAGCCCAACCCCCAATTAAATCCCAAACCGATGACCCAGCCTTGTTTCCTTATATTTTACATATGTGTGCATGTTCTTTTTAAATCTATACACCCCCCAAACCCTACAACTCAACCTGCGACTCCTCTTTTCTCTTCCACTGCGGATCAGCGGAGAACAAGAGCAAAAGACTTCCAGCTTGTCGGTTTTGAGTCCCTCGTGGTTCGCATCATCTCATAGATTCGGTAACGTATTTAATTATAACTATAACCTTGTAAATCACTGGATACCATGGCTGTATTTATTCGATTTTCTTGTTGGTGTGTGATTTATTGTAGTTCAAGTCACTAGGGATCATGTGTATTGATGATTGATGGTTCTAGATGTTTACATTCATTACTTTCGGTTGCTAAAAATTAAGCTACCATGGCTGTGCTTAATCGGTTTGTATGCTACTTTGATAATATGCGATGTACAATATGATGGAGATCATGGTTATTATATGTTTAGTCATTATATGGTTGGTTAGATGCTCGTATATGGATTAGGGTTTATGTTTCTGATGATATTGACACTTTGGCAGGATGGATCTGATATAAAACAACCTATAACCTGTTGTAGTTAATATTGATGTGTCGCGGGTTCGCTAGTTGATCGTTTGCGGGTTCGGGAAGCGAAAACAGCAAACTGTCACGCAGTTATAGCCGACTTTACTCGGCTGTAACCGGGTCGTAATTTGACGAAATTTGGATTTTCTTGAAATACGAATTATATGGCACTGGAATCATAATTTTTCGACTCCGTTTGATATGTTTAACGAATTATTTACGAACAAACACTGAAGCTGCGAAAATCTGCAATAAATGGGTCATATGTTTTAGGTCATAACTTGCTTCGTAATTGGAGTTTTGCTATGAAATTTGTACTGTAGATGGCTACTGATGTCATTGTAATTCTCCAACTAGAATTTCATCAATCGGACTTACGATGAATTTTAAATGAATTTTTCCGTGGACTGCAGTCAGAAAGTGACGAATCTGATTGTAGCTCGGTAAATGATTTTTAAAAAATAATTGGTAATGAATTGGATCCAGAGATTTTTACACAACAATATTTGGATCGTTTGAAACATTCTGTAAAAATTTGGAAATCTTTGGAATAAGTTAACTATTTTATTAAAATGCCCGAAAACAGCCCAGTTTTGGATGTTAAAGCTGAAACGACGTGAGTAGTAATTTGCGTGTCTAAATGTCAGGTATGTTATCTGAGAGTGATCTAACGTGTTATATGTCAATGAAAGTGTTGTGTGCAATATCGTATGCTTGCTTTTGAATGGTTATAGATGGGATGTTTGTATGGGCGTGAACTGTTAAAGTGGGTGCGTAATATGTGATAGATGCGTGTAGGAACTTTGTGCTTTATTTAAAACCATTAATAAACTAAATGGTAATCATATTAGGACGTGATTGACCAACCCTGACCGTTAGCTATTTTAAGTGTTCAACCGAGCAACCAAAGGTGAGTTCACACTCTTAAGGCATGGGATTCCCGGTGGGTTGGGAATGGGATTAAGAAGCTAAGATGAAACCTGTATATTCACCACTAATAGACTACATTTAATCCTGCATATTCTCTGATTGGGAAGAATACGTACCTCCGTCCTCGGATTGGGAAGGACGCCTACACTAAACCTGCGTATTCTCGGATTGGGAAGAATACGTACCTCCGTCCTCGGATTCGGAAGGACGCCTACATTTAACCTGCGTATTATCGGTTGGGTAGAATACGTACCTCCGTCCTTGGTTGGGAAGGACGCCAATATATATAACTAGTCTAGTGGTTTACAACATGGGGTAGCCCCCACTGGTTATAGTTATGGTTTGGGAAACAAGGAACTGATTAACTACTGGTTTTCGAATGAACTTATGATTTATGAAACAACTTTAAACTGGACAACCAACTGTGAACTCGCTCAACTTTGTTGTTGATTCGTTGTTACATGCCTTGCAGGCCTTTAGGTGCATATTGTTTGAACTTGCTGTCTGGGAGGCTGGAGTGGTCATGGGTCGAGATACATGGAGTCGCACCACAAGACTAATGGTTTTTACATGTGGTTTATAAACACTTAATGAATGAATTATGCTTCCGTTGTATACTGTGAATCATTTGTTACGTTGTAACACTTAATGTTAATAAACGAAAGTTTTATTTAATTATACCTATGAGTTCAATGTGATTGGTGGCTAGATCCTGGTCAGTCACGCCTCCTGCGGTGATACTCCGCTTGTGGATTTTGGGGGTGTGACAGTATCCTACTGATGTACAACATATTTAAGGCATATTAACTTAGGAAACCTGTTCATGACTCATTTTGTTACCCGTTATGCATTTATCGCGTTCGGTACGGTTTATGTAACTGGTTTACATAAATAAACCGAAACGGGTCAAACCTTATCATTTTCACTTCAAAATCCAGAAGGTGTTTGGTTTACCCATATTAAACAAGTCTTCATACTTGTTGGGTCCAAATCACATTCTAATCCAGTCTTCGCTTAATCTTGCGTTTTGAACCGTATACCTCTCTTTAAAACTAACCGGTCTAAGTTTAAACTTAAGTAAGACCCGTTAGGAATCTAATAGGTTATTAAAACCTTCATTTCCAGATTTAGGGGACCAGTAAAAGCTACCTGTACTTTCTTGATTGATTTACGGCTGGGAATAAATTTATATTTTTGCTCAGGTAAATACTTTTAACTTATTTTCCCTTATACGGGCTTGGGGTGCGGTATATAAAATATCGCTTGGTCGGGTATTGAATTTTTAATCATATGAAGGTTAAATCATTGAGAAAACCTGTTTACTCTGTTTTGTTCGTTTTAAGCCTTTGGGAGGTTAATGACCATGTCCTGGATATCCTCGGCTCATTCATTGAAATGGCCACGACTTAAGCACGGGGTGTAGGCATACACCTGCTGATGCGTATGTAAAATGATATACCTGCTTGTTCGAGAATAACTCGCCGTAGGTTATATTATGTGGTGTGTCTATTAATCTTTAACCCGGTATTCAACCCGGGCTACTGAACGTATAACAAACATATAATTCTTATACAAGATTATTTTTAAATAATTATCCCAAGTTATAAAAGACTATTTGTGCCTTGTGCATTTGAATCAATTTTCTTAGAACTTTTCAAAATGAGTCGGTTAATTGTATTTACCGGTGTAAACTGACGTATTTTTCAAAAAGGCTAAGTGCAGGTACTAAGTGAAATGGGCTGGCTACTCCAAGCATTGAATAAAGAGTCTTGCAAGCTTTAGATGTTTAAAAATCTGTTGAACAATAATTTTGTTTATCTTTGGTCCGCCTGTGGATCTCTCTACTTTCCGTTGTAATACTTATGTTACTTTCATTCGGGTTGTAATATTTTTACTTTAGACTTTCGCTGTGCATTGAACTGTGATAAATTGACTATGATGATATCAACTACGTCACGATACTCCCCACCGGGCCCACCGGTAATATGTGACAACCCTCACTAAACCAGGTATCCGTACGACTTAATTAATAATTAATTACTGCTTAATTACTGTGCTTGCTTGAACTTGTGGATAAACTGCTACTTGAATACTGATACATGTACTTACTTGCATCATACTTTACTTGCTGTCACTCCATGTTTTGCTTACAGCACCTTTGTGACAACCTTGATGCACCAAAAGCACAGTAGCACAATGAACGGATAACCTATTAAACGTGCTGTCATAACTAGCACCAGGCAGGTACTGCCTCTAAGGCCTGTAAGAGCCTGAGATAGTTTGCTACACTAGTGGTGAGTGTAGGGATATAAGGGTTGTAGAACTGCGTCACTAGGAATAAATTACAGTGACCGGATGTGCCTATAACGTACTCTAAGTACAAAATTCAGCACTTTAATTAAAATTCAGCATTTGGCTAACTAATAAAGTACCAAGACATGAGGAAAATATTCCCGACACTTTGGAGGAATAAGTTGTGTCACTAAAAATAATAATAACGACACTTTAAAGCTTTGTTAAGCACTTTAACGGATCTCTACCCAACCGAACAACCGGACTTTACCCGGAACATAAAAATATTGTCATCAACACTGTTTTTCTTTTTCTGAGCCAGTTAGGGTCCCTGAATACCCTAACACCCGTCACAACTTACTATACACTAGTAACCGAGTTAACCTCCACACTTAACTAACTAATACTTAATGTTTGGTTGAAATCGAACTAGTACCCCCCCCATCCAACGAATTCGGTCCCCAAGGGGGAACCCCCTTGTACTTTTGTGATTATTTAATTCATTAGTGTCTAATATCTAATAGACACATAAACCATTGGTTAAAGATCATATGAAATGTCTATAAGATCAACACTTAGCACACTAATCATTTCCATCTCAACACATCACAACACAACTCTCTCTCTCTCTCAAGAAGCTCTCGGCCGAACCCCCTTCAACATCCATCAATTTTTCGAGTTTAGTTCAAGCCATTCCAAGCTCATACAAGTGTTAAGGATCACCTACAAGGAAGCTTGGTGCAATCGGAAGGCGAAGGACCTCACTCTATTGCTTTTATCCACTCATTTTGCGTCTAGATTCTTCCCTAGCCTCGAGCTAGTAGTAAGTTGCTTGATCACACTCTCGAACTATTTTGAAGTGGTTAAAATGTTATGTAACGGCTAAAACTCGTAAACATACAAGTTGATACATAAAAGTCTATTAAAATGCTAGTAATGGTGGTTAAAAGCTTGAATGTTGTGTAAATCTTGTAGTATTTGATTTGTGTGGTTATTTAGGCCCGATCTATCTTGTGGTAGCTCGGATCATCGTTTAACCCGGATTGGTCATGATCATGGATTATGACATAAAGCTTGTTTAAGTGTAACAAGGGTTAAGTGATGAAACTCTACCACACATCAAACTTGAACTTGTGTAAAAATGATTTTACTTACGAAATAGTGTTTAAAACTAGTAGATCTACGGATCTACAAGCGGTATTTTCAAAGGACCGAGTGTCAAAGAAACCATATTTTTCTAAAAATGGATCTTACATGAGCAAGAATGATTTTTAGAACACACAAGTGTGTAAACACTTGTGTAGCACTAAGTTTCGACAAAATAACTATCTTTGTAAAAATTGATAAGAAGTTGTAAAGATGGAATTTCTTTAAAAACGGGGTTTTTACGAAACCGGATTGATTTATATAAAGATCCACTAAAAGTAATGGAATTTACTTTATATTCTTGGATAAAACGCAAGTTCATGTAACTTATGCGATATACATATTTATTTACTAGTTTGTTGTTTTGGACATTGTTTTGATTGAATAAAAAGAATGTTGGTTTGATTTATAAAAGAAAATGATACGCTTAAAAGCGTGGCCACCTCCAGTTACAGGGGAAACTCTGGCGAAATTTTTCCAAAAACCTAACACTTAGAAATATTTTCACTATAAGTGTTAGAAATACTTTTCGACTTGTTTTCAAATTATAGATTTCGCCACGACTTTATTTACAAAACATCGGAGGTGGAATTTCACAAAATAAAACTTGGTAAATATATATTTAGTATATATTTTTCATAAAGTCACTTGATATGTGCTTATGATTATTTTGTGAAAATACTAGTATTATTTTTAGGGTAAAAATAATACTATCGAATGTTAATGGATCCAAAATAATACGAACGTCTCTACGATAAATATATAAGTTACACCGGTAATTATTATTACCACTCGATCATTAAAACGTAACTTACGCATTTTAAGAAAATATGACTTAACGCGTATTTTTTTGTCAAGGTATTATTTTGGGAAAATTTATGTAATAGAAAATATAATATTTTTGAGAAGAATATTTATATTTTGGAGGTAGAAATAAAATATATTTTAAGTGAGACTTATTAATATATTTCGAACACACATGTATTAAATCCCCCATCCTTGGGAAGGAAAATGATTACCAAGTATTTACTAAATGTAAACACGAAATAGTTGTCTAACTATTTCCCAAAAACTTAAACCATAAAGCTAAGGCACGGCCGTCCGTCTAATAGAATTAGTACGTGTAGGTCGTCACACAGCTGCTTGATCAGGAGACATACTTGGTAGAGACGCACCACTGTGAGTTCATGTCCCCCTTTTCTCTTAACTGTTTTCAGTTTTCTAAACTGCGGGGGTGAAATACATGTTACTATGATTACGAGTACTTTATACATGGTATGGTTAGCATAAGGAGGGTTACTACTTAGATCATGTGAGTGGGTAGGCGGGAACTGGAGGCCATTAATCCTCATTGTAGGACCGAGGGACGTAAGCGGTAGATCTATCTGGGTGTAGCGAGCCCAACTCCAGGTCCAACAGTACGGACCTCGGGGTGACTTTTTGCCCAACGCAAAATCCGCTAGGTTTGAGTCTTCCTACTTGCACTTCACACATATCAATGGCCTTGCAAACCATTGGTGATCTCTTTTTCCTTATTTGCTACATACCAGGATTTTTATATATACAAAGGTTTATTTACTCACTTACACATGAACTCGCTCAACATTATTGTTGATTTTTCAACTTACATGTATTTCAGGGAATTAAAGGATCTGGCGCGGTATGACACATTTTCCCGCTGCACTAGTTACGAGGTCATCCGGGTTTGGGGAATGTGACTCTTTCCTGGACAAGTCACAGTCCTTAAACTGTGTTTATGTCATGTTGATGTTTGTGTTTGTTGAACAATGTCGTTAGGATGTGTTTCCGTTGAGACAATGTTGTTGTATTTGGTTTTTAAAACTTAATTAAATGGATGATCTTGCATGGTTTTATTTCATATGGCTTTGTTATGGTTAAGCTATGGTATTAAGAAGTCACACCAAATTAACCACGCTTCCGCAAAGCCAGGGTGTGACAGCTTGGTATCAGAGCTCTGATCATAGCGAACTAGGATTCCTTCTCGAGTCTAGACTATGATCACTAGGGCTCTCACGAAAATATTTTTTTTATTGCATACCATTTAAGTCCAGATCCAAAATTTTTTACAAACAAATGTTGAGCACATTTATTTATTATTTATAGGCTCAGTCTGGGAGGCTGAGGCTTGGTCTGGGAGGCCGAGGTAGTTGGCTAGTGGGACTAGGAGAATTGGCTAGTGGGACTAGGAAGAGCAGTCTGGGAGGCTGGGAGGCTAGTGGGACTAGGAGAATTATTTGATTGCTTACTTGGTGACTAATGTGCTTATCTGATTGTATGACTGATTATTTGTGCACATTTGTGTTTATGTTACAGACACATGGACTCGACCGGCACTGGTGATTCAGACACCACAGGCCCTAGACCTATAGTATCAGACGACCTAGAGTCTTCAGAGCGCGAGGTTCACACATCCGACGTTACTAGCACAGACGAGGATGACTTTCAGCCCTTTGCGTTACCTGATGGTGCTGATGAGCTCGCTGATGGCCCTTTGGCCGGGGACCTACCACTTGTAGAGATCCCTGCTCCCATACCACTTGCTTCATATCCTGCTTACGATTTACTTCCCGATGTCGATCTGTTTGATGACGAGCCCTTAGAGGATGAGGTTCAGGGCGAGGCCCTTCTTGCTGCTGGAGATCTTTTGTTGATCGCAGATGCTCCCGCTGAGGAGTCACCTGCTCACTCTCCGGTCCCAGACTCTTTCGAGTCTGTGGCCTCCGCACCTTCACACACTCAGAGTGCGCAGCACTTTTCTCACGATTCAGATCCAGATAGAGCATCCTCTGTTGCCCCTGCTTCTAGCTTTGCTTTCGACCACGATGTTGAGGAGGACTCCGATCCTGTCTTTCCCCCAGGATTTGACCCAGATGAGGATATAGAGTTTATACCCATGGATCAGCCTATGGAGGATCCGGTCGACCCAGTTGACCCAGTTGATCCCATCGACCTTGAGTTTGATTTTGAGATGGCCTTTGATGATCCCGAGCCTGCCATGGCCCTTGAGCCAGTGGCTGCTCCTGACCCAGTGCTTGAGCATGACCCTGCTCATGCTGGCATGCCTATTGATCCTGTGATTGCTGACCTACCCATTGATGATCACCCTGCTGATGCACCACTACTGGAGGGTGACCATGTTATTGCTGCTGATCATGTTGATCCCCCACTTATCGCTGATGTACCTGCTGACCCTCTTGTTGCACCCCACCTTGACCCTATGCCTGTGCAGATTGATCGAGCACTTTTTGATGCACAGATTGACCCACGTGATGAGCACGCCCAGCATAGGTGGATTCCTGCTGATGATGAGGTTCCACCTATTCCCCCTCAGATCACTGATACCCGTCACATTGATACCTCTTTTACTTTCCCTCAGTTTACACCTCCAGCACGACCTGGAGAGGGTTCTTCGGCCCATCCCTTTGGGCATGTGCCGACGTCTGTTCTCGTTATGCCACAGTTTTCACCTGTTTTACCCCCTGTTCCTCCATTTCATGTGGCACCTTTTGATCCAACCAGCGAGCCGTTTCTCTGGACGCCACCTTCTGTTATGCCACCGACCGACCCCTACCATCCTTTCCATATGGGGTATTCTATTGAGGACGTTCTGATGTCGTTTGTTGTCCAGCAGGAGGCGCTCACACGGCGTATTCAGGAGCTCGAGAGAGCTCAGCCACCGCCGTGCCAGTGTCAGGGTCAGACCCACCCTGTTTCTTCGCAGCACTCTCGACCATTGTTACCTGACTATGCTGCACGCCTTTTGGCACTTGAGCAACAGGTTGCTTCTTGGTTGCGTACCCAGAGAGCCATGGAGGAGGACTGGCTCCAGTTGCGTCGTTTGTTCTACACTCACTTTCCCCCTCCTCCACCGCCATCTGTGTAGGGCTCTTCAGTACCGTATGTGTAGACGTTGGTGAGAAGACGGCGAATGCTTTTGACTGCACAACATTTTTGGAGACTAAATTTTGATTCTGACTTTTGTTGATCATGTATATGGGATGTATTGACACTGATTTGATATAGTTTTTGGACTAGGGTGATGTAGCCCTTAGTCGATTGATGTTGTATGACACTGTGATGTACTTGTACGCTTACTATGTGGTCTCAATATATGGCAATCGCAGTATTCTCATCATATTTGATGCTTGATTTGGTTATTTATATTCTATGACATGGGATGTTGTGTGATTGATGTTTGTGACATGGGATGTTGTGTGATTGATATGTTTATAACATGAGATGTTATGTACTATTACTATCATAATAAAGCGTATGTATTATAACATGGGATCTTTACTATGGCCTGACCGACGTAAACACATCTTTTAGAAGATGCCGCCGAGACGTCAAACGCCGATGCCTACCAATGAGGCAGAACTCCAACAAGTCATCGCTGCCGCCATCGCGCAATACGCCGCCTCGCAAGGAGGACCCAGCGGAAGCAGCTCAAACAACAATGGCAACAACAATCCACCTCATGGTAATACTAAGTCATTAAGACATACCATGACCTAATTGGATATCTATAGCAATGATGCTAATGCCGATCACATGTTATAATGTATGTGCAGGGTGCACCTACAAGCAGTTTCTAGACTGCAAGCCTGTCAACTTTGATGGCACTGGAGGTACTGTCGCCTTTGTTCGTTGGGCTGAGAAAACTGAATCTGTACTTCGCATGAGCAAAAGTGCACCAGACCAGCAAGTCACCTACATTTCTGGGCTATTTTTGGATGGAGCCCTATCTTGGTGGAATTTGCAAGTGCAGACACTTGGTGAAGCTGCTGCCTACGCACTAACATGGACCGAACTGAAGGAACTAATGTGCAAAAAGTACTACTCTCGCGCGGAAATCCAAAGATTGGAAACTGAGTTCTGGCATTTGAAGATGGAAGGTCCGAAAATTGCAGAATATGTTCAAAGGTTTCACGACCTGTCACAGGTGGTACCCTATATGGTCACTCCAGAATTCAAGCGGATTGAACGCTTTATTTGGGGTTTAGCTCCTCAAATCATTAGTATGGTAACGTCTTCAAAACCGGCAACAATCACTGAGGCGATCGATCTAAGCGTAGCTCTTACTGAGGAGGCGATCCGCCTAAACAAGTTTTCTGATGTTGAGCAAAGGAAGAAGGAGACACATGTAGAGTCGTCCGGGGATAACAAAAGGAAATTCTCGAATTTCAAACAAGGCACAAGCAGTGATGGCAGGAAAGGAGAACCCAGCGCACCGGTTCAAGCTATGACTGGTACTAGAAGGAAAGGAAAGGGATATATGGGTGCACATCCCAAGTGTAACTCTTGCCAACGCCATCACCCTGGCCGATGCGGGCCAAAAGTATGTGAAGCTTGTGGAAAGACTGGTCACTTGAAGGATTCTTGCTGGGCTAGTGCTGGCCGGGGAGGCCAAGGAGGATTTGGGAATAGAAATAATAATCGTGGTGGTATTGGGAATCGCCCACAGGGGAACAATGGAGGAAACGGGAATCGAGGCAACAATGTGAATCAAGCTGGTAATGCGAACCAAAACAACAATCAAGCTGGGAATGGAGCAGGAAATGGTCAAAGAATGGGTTGTTTTAACTGTGGTGACATTGGGCATTTTAAAAGGAACTGCCCAGAATTGAACCGAGCACGTGGAAGGGTTTTCAATATCGAAGCGAGGGAAGCGCGCCAGGACCCCAATGTCGTTACTGGTACGTTCCCTGTGAAGCAACGCTATGCATCCGTTTTATTTGATACTGGTGCCGATTATAGTTTCGTATCGTTAGAATTTAAGAATATGCTTGGTTTAACCGCTAGTAAGTTAGATATTCCTTACTCAATCGAATTGGCCAATGGGAAGTTAGTAGAAGCCAATGAAGTTGTCAGAGGCTGTGTGATCGAATTGGGAGAGCGTGAGTTTGCTCTGGATCTACTACCAGTCCAGTTGGGAAGCTTCGACGTGGTGGTAGGAATGGATTGGTTATCAGGCAACAAGGCTGAGATAGTTTGTCACGAAAAGGTTGTTCGTATCCCAACCGAAGAGGGTGAAACAATTGTGGTTCATGGTGAAAAGCGTGATACGCCGTTAAGAATTATCAGCTGCCTGAAAGCGCGAAAGTGTTTGCAGAAAGGATGTGCTGCCTTCCTGGCACACATTGTAGACAAGAAAGCTGCGGAACCGAAGATCGAAGACATCCCTGTCGTGAGGGAATATCCAGAAGTCTTCCCAGAGGACTTGCCTGGGCTGCCACCTCAGAGGCAAGTAGAGTTTCACATCGATTTAGTTCCAGGCGCCGCGCCTGTGGCTAAGGCACCTTATAGACTTGCCCCGTCTGAGATGCAAGAATTGTCGACACAACTTCAAGAGTTGTTAGACAAGGGATTTATCCGACCAAGCTTCTCGCCTTGGGGAGCTCCGGTCCTGTTTGTTAAGAAGAAGGACGGTAGTTTTCGTATGTGCATCGACTACAGCGAATTGAACAAGCTGACGATCAAGAATAGATATCCTCTGCCAAGAATCGATGATCTATTCGACCAACTGCAAGGTTCAAGCTTTTATTCAAAGATCGATCTTCGATCTGGATACCATCAGTTAAGGATACAAGAGGAGAGTATCCCGAAGACAGCCTTCAGAACTCGATATGGACACTACGAGTTCCTTGTTATGCCGTTTGGATTGACAAACGCACCTGCGGTCTTTATGGACTTGATGAATAGAGTTTGCAAGCCGTACTTGGACAAGTTCGTGATTGTGTTTATCGACGACATCTTGATTTATTCAAGAACAAAGGCTGAGCACGAACATCATTTAAGAGCTAATTTGGAGTTGCTGAAGAAGGAGCAGTTGTATGCCAAGTTCTCTAAGTGCGAGTTTTGGCTACGTGAAGTACAATTTCTTGGACACGTGGTGAACAGAGATGGAATCCATGTGGATCCAACCAAGATCGAAGCGATCAAGAATTGGGAAACGCCAAAGACGCCAACCGAAATTCGACAATTCTTAGGTTTGGCTGGTTACTACCGAAGATTCATTGAGAATTTTTCAAAAATCGCTCAACCATTGACGCTCCTCACGCAGAAAGATAAGAAGTTTGATTGGGGAATCAAACAGGAAGAAGCGTTCCAGATATTGAAGGATAAGCTTTGCAATGCGCCAATCTTAGCACTACCAGAAGGTACAGATGATTTCGTGGTATACTGTGACGCCTCACGTCAAGGATTGGGTTGTGTGTTGATGCAACGCCAAAAGGTTATTGCTTACGCATCGCGTCAATTGAAAGTACATGAAAAGAACTATACCACACATGATTTGGAACTTGGCGCAGTGGTTTTTGCATTAAAGATCTGGAGACACTACCTTTATGGTACGAAATGTACAATCTTCACAGATCACAAGAGCCTACAACACATATTCAATCAGAAGGAGCTGAATATGAGGCAGAGACGATGGGTTGAGTTGTTGAATGATTACGACTGCGAGATAAAGTACCACCCAGGGAAGGCGAATGTGGTCGCCGATGCCCTAAGTCGAAAGGAGAGGATCAAGCCCATAAGGGTTAGGGCTTTAGAAATGATTATCTAAACCGATCTTTCCTTACGCATTCGTGCCGCACAGAAAGAAGCCCTTAAGGAAAGAAATCTTGAAGAAGAATATCTCCGTGGGATGGAGAAGCTTTTGGTGCCAAACGAGGAAGGAACGTTATGTTTTGAGAAAAGGATTTGGGTTCCTCTGTTTGGTGGTTTAAGGAAAGTTATTTTTGATGAAGCTCACAAATCGCGGTACTCTATCCATCCAGGAGCGGATAAGATGTACCAAGATCTCAAGGATTACTATTGGTGGCCTAGGATGAAAGGCGATGTTGCTGTTTATGTGAGCAAGTGTCTAACGTGTGCTAAGGTGAAAGCGGAATACCAGAAGCCTTCAGGACTTCTGCAACAACCTGAGATTCCCAAGTGGAAATGGGAACAAATCTCAATGGATTTTATTACAAAGTTTCCAAGAACGCCAAGAGGTCATGACACTATATGGGTGATAGTTGACCGCCTAACAAAGTCCGCACACTTTCTGCCAATCAAAGAGAAGGATAACACTAGCAAATTGGCTGAAATTTACATGAGAGAGATCGTCGCACGTCATGGAGTGCCTCTCTCGATCATCTCTGATAGAGACGGAAGGTTTATGTCAAGGATATGGCAATCGTTCCAAGAAGCTTTTGGCTCACAATTAAATCTGAGCACTGCGTTTCATCCGCAAACTGACGGTCAAAGCGAGCGAACGATTCAGACGTTAGAAGATATGCTGAGAGCATGTGTAATGGATTTGGGCGGTAGCTGGGACAAGCATTTGCCTTTGGTCGAATTTTCATACAACAACAGCTACCACACCAGTATTGGAGTCGCGCCATTTAAAGCCCTTTACGGACGCAAGTGCCGATCACCCCTATGCTGGGCTGACGCAGGTGATAGGCAGCTTGTTGGTCCCGAAATCGTCCAAGAGACGACAGACAAGATTGCGCAGATTCGAAAACGCATCGAAGCAGCTCACCACAGACAGAAAGCCTATGCAGATCCAAACCGGAAACATTTGGAATTCCAAGTTGGAGATATGGTTTTATTGAAAGTTTCACCCTGGAAGGGTGTGGCACGCTTCGGAAAGCGTGGGAAGTTAAATCCGCGTTACATTGGCCCTTTCAGAATTTTGGAAAGAATAGGGCTAGTAGCATACAAGCTGGACTTACTTGCCGAACTAAATGGAGTTCACGATACATTTCATGTATCCAACCTGAAGAAAAGTCCAACTCAAGATACCATTGCCATTCCCACCAACGAGATTCATGTTGACGACACGCTCCATTTCGTTGAAGAACCGGTGGAGGTTACGGATTGGAAAGTAAACAAGACCCGCCGGAGCAGTGTCAAGCTCGTCAAAGTTCGTTGGAATGCCAGACATGGTCCTGAATACACCTGGGAGCGTGAGGACCGAATGAAAGAGAAATACCCCCACTTATTTCCTAAGAACCCTGCATCTACAAGCAGAACTTAAAATTTCGGGATGAAATTTTTCTAACGGGGGGAGAATGTGACAACCCTCACTAAACCAGGTATCCGTACGACTTAATTAATAATTAATTACTGCTTAATTACTGTGCTTGCTTGAACTTGTGGGTAAACTGCTACTTGAATACTGATACATGTACTTACTTGCATCATACTTTACTTGCTGTCACTCCATGTTTTGCTTACAGCACCTTTGTGACAACCTTGATGCACCAAAAGCACAGTAGCACAATGAACGGATAACCTATTAAACGTGCTGTCATAACTAGCACCAGGCAGGTACTGCCTCTAAGGCCTGTAAGAACCTGAGATAGTTTGCTACACTAGTGGTGAGTGTAGGGATATAAGGGTTGTAGAACTGCGTCACTAGGAATAAATTACAGTGACTGGATGTGCCTAAAACGTACTCTAAGTACAAAATTCAGCACTTTAATTAAAATTCAGCATTTGGCTAACTAATAAAGTGCCAAGACGTGAGGAAAATATTCCCGACACTTTGGAGGAATAAGTTGTGTCACTAAAAATAATAATAACGACACTTTAAAGCTTTGTTAAGCACTTTAACGGATCTCTACCCAACCGAACAACCGGACTTTACCCGGAACATAAAAATATTGTCATCAACACTGTTTTTCTTTTTCTGAGCCAGTTAGGGTCCCTGAATACCCTAACACCCGTCACAACTTACTATACACTAGTAACCGAGTTAACCTCCACACTTAACTAACTAATACTTAATGTTTGGTTGAAATCGAACTAGTACCCCCCCCCCCCCATCCAACGAATTCGGTCCCCAAGGGGGAACCCCCTTGTACTTTTGTGATTATTTAATTCATTAGTGTCTAATATCTAATAGACACATAAACCATTGGTTAAAGATCATATGAAATGTCTATAAGATCAACACTTAGCACACTAATCATTTCCATCTCAACACATCACAACACAACTCTCTCTCTCTCTCAAGAAGCTCTCGGCCGAACCCCCTTCAACATCCATCAATTTTTCGAGTTTAGTTCAAGCCATTCCAAGCTCATACAAGTGTTAAGGATCACCTACAAGGAAGCTTGGTGCAATCGGAAGGCGAAGGACCTCACTCTATTGCTTTTATCCACTCATTTTGCGTCTAGATTCTTCCCTAGCCTCGAGCTAGTAGTAAGTTGCTTGATCACACTCTCGAACTATTTTGAAGTGGTTAAAATGTTATGTAACGGCTAAAACTCGTAAACATACAAGTTGATACATAAAAGTCTACTAAAAATGCTAGTAATGGTGGTTAAAAGCTTGAATGTTGTGTAAATCTTATAGTATTTGATTTGTGTGGTTATTTAGGCCCGATCTATGTTGTGGTAGCTCGGATCATCGTTTAACCCGGATTGGTCATGATCATGGATTATGACATAAAGCTTGTTTAAGTGTAACAAGGGTTAAGTGATGAAACTCTACCACACATCAAACTTGAACTTGTGTAAAAATGATTTTACTTACGAAATAGTGTTTAAAACTAGTAGATCTACGGATCTACAAGCGGTATTTTCAAAGGACCGAGTGTCAAAGAAACCATATTTTTCTAAAAATGGATCTTACATGAGCAAGAATGATTTTTAGAACACACAAGTGTGTAAACACTTGTGTAGCACTAAGTTTCGACAAAATAACTGTCTTTGTAAAAATTGATAAGAAGTTGTAAAGATGGAATTTCTTTAAAAACGGGGTTTTTACGAAACCGGATTGATTTATATAAAGATCCACTAAAAGTAATGGAATTTACTTTATATTCTTGGATAAAATGCAAGTTCATGTAACTTATGCGATATACATATTTATTTACTAGTTTGTTGTTTTGGACATTGTTTTGATTGAATGAAAAGAATGTTGGTTTGATTTATAAAAGAAAATGATACGCTTAAAAGCGTGGCCACCTCCAGTTACAGGGGAAACTCTGGCGAAATTTTTCCAAAAACCTAACACTTAGAAATATTTTCACTATAAGTGTTAGAAATACTTTTCGACTTGTTTTCAAATTATAGATTTCGCCACGACTTTATTTACAAAACATCGGAGGTGGAATTTCACAAAATAAAACTTGGTAAATATATATTTAGTATATATTTTTCATAAAGTCACTTGATATGTGCTTATGATTATTTTGTGAAAATACTAGTATTATTTTTAGGGTAAAAATAATACTATCGAATGTTAATGGATCCAAAATAATACGAACGTCTCTACGATAAATATATAAGTTACACCGGTAATTATTATTACCACTCGATCATTAAAACGTAACTTACGCATTTTAAGAAAATATGACTTAACGCGTATTTTTTTGTCAAGGTATTATTTTGGGAAAATTTATGTAATAGAAAATATAATATTTTTGAGAAGAATATTTATATTTTGGAGTTAGAAATAAAATATATTTTAAGTGAGACTTAATAATATATTTCAAACACACATGTATTAAATCCCCCATCCTTGGGAAGGAAAATGATTACCAAGTATTTACTAAATGTAAACACGAAATAGTTGTCTAACTATTTCCCAAAAACTTAAACCATAAAGCTAAGGCACGGCTGTCCGTCTAATAGAATTAGTACGTGTAGGTCGTCACACAGCTGCTTGATCAGGAGACATACTTGGTAGAGACGCACCACTGTGAGTTCATGTCCCCCTTTTCTCTTAACTGTTTTCAGTTTTCTAAACTGCGGGGGTGAAATACATGTTACTATGATTACGAGTACTTTATACATGGTATGGTTAGCGTAAGGAGGGTTACTACTTAGATCATGTGAGTGGGTAGGCGGGAACTGGAGGCCATTAATCCTCATTGTAGGACCGGGGGACGTAAGCGGTAGATCTATCTGGGTGTAGCGAGCCCAACTCCAGGTCCAACAGTACGGACCTCGGGGTGACTTTGTGCCCAACGCAAAATCCGCTAGGTTTGAGTCTTCCTACTTGCACTTCACACATATCAATGGCCTTGCAAACCATTGGTGATCTCTTTTTCCTTATTTGCTACATACCAGGATTTTTATATATACAAAGGTTTATTTACTCACTTACACATGAACTCGCTCAACATTATTGTTGATTTTTCAACTTACATGTATTTCAGGGAATTAAAGGATCTGGTGCGGTATGACACGTTTTCCCGCTGCACTAGTTACGAGGTCATCCGGGTTTGGGGAATGTGACTCTTTCCTGGACAAGTCACAGTCCTTAAACTGTGTTTATGTCATGTTGATGTTTGTGTTTGTTGAACAATGTCATTAGGATGTGTTTCCGTTGAGACAATGTTGTTGTATTTGGTTTTTAAAACTTAATTAAATGGATGATCTTGCATGGTTTTATTTCATATGGCTTTGTTATGGTTAAGCTATGGTATTAAGAAGTCACACCAAATTAACCACGCTTTCGCAAAGCCAGGGTGTGACATAATACGTGGAAATATCGGGGTGTGACATTGGGTAAAAAATTTAATCTCTGATCATGGCATTTCGTTCCTTTCTTTTCAAGAGTCTAAGTCGGCTAATGTTTCTCGCCTTAATATTGCTATATTCTGGGGTAACAAAATTTTGGGTTGGATTTTGTGGAGTCTGTTGGTCAATCGGGGGGTTTGGTTTGTGTGTGGGACGACAAAATTTTTAACCAGACAAGTGGCTCGAAGAACAGGAATTATCTTCACATTAGAGGTTCGTTAATAGGTTGTGCTTTCCCGGTCAATGTCCTAAATGTGTATGCTCCGCAAGGGATTTCGGCTAAAAAAGTTTATGGGAGGAGTTGAAAATGATCATTGATTCTTTTGATGGTTTATGGGTTATTTCGGGAGACTTTAATGCGGTTCGGTTTAGAGAGGAGAAAAGGAATTGTTCTTTCAAACAAAACTGTGCCAATAATTTCAACGATTTTATTTTTGATTCGGGCTTGATTGAATATAATATGAGAGGTCGGGTTTTCACTTATTGCTCGGACAACGGAAACAAGCTCAGTAAACTTGACCGCTTCCTAGTTAATTCGGAATTCTTTAATTCCTGGCCGGAGGCGTACAGTCATGTTTTACCAAGGTTATGGTCTGTTGGATCGATGTGTGACCCTAACGAGTCAATCAGAAGAGTTTACGATCTATTTCAAAGGCAGAATCAGAGAAATAGACGTGAAACAGCTTGATTCCTCTTAATTATCTTCTTATTAATGATTTCAAAGCTTTTACAGATCGTTTGACAAACTAGCAGCACCTCGGCTCTGAATTAGAAAAGTTACAAATGACTAGACCACTCAGCTATATATAAGTGTGGTAATTTCGCACGAAATTGGCACATGCTATTTCGTGCGAAATAGCAATAACCTAATTTCATACAAAATAGCTAAGTGCTATTTCATGCGAAATTACCCAATCACACACAAACCATGATTTCTAGCCTGCTGAGCACTGGTCTATCCTATCTAGATACAAGACTCTATAAAGACGAAGTTAACAGACATCTATGCACCAACAGACTCCCCCTTGGATGTTGACGAAGTCTTTAGCATCAAATCTTCAGTTTTTAGTCTTGATCTATCTTCTACTCTGTTCAATTTGTCTGACATTGTAAGCATCCTTCAATCTTTATCTTCAAAACTCCCCTTTGAATGTTGATTCAGAATGTAGACTCCCCCTTTCAATATGCTGGAGCTCAAATTCTGGTTCAAACTTTACACTTTCTTTGCCATGGGGATCTTGTTTCCTGCTTCTCAAGAATATAACATTATAGTGTATTCTCCTTTTTGACTACTATTCTTGTTTTTATCAGTTTTAATAATCCACTTAAGTAATCAGGTCCAAGTTAATGACCCCGAGTACTCAATTTATCTACCAAGTCCAACTTAATGACCATGGTTAATCTGAGACAAAACAACACTGACTTTAGTTCAAACAATTTCAAAACATTATTCTGAAAATTACAAGTTTCAACTTAATGAACTTGTTTTGACTTTTCATTTTTCACAAATTTATCAAGATAAGCTCACAACTCATCTTCCAGCTCAGAAACTTCCTGGATCTGCTTCATACTTCGAATCTGAAGATCAACTTTCCACTTTGGTTTGTCGGAAAATAAAGCAGAAATATAAAATCTTTTTGGATTTTGAATAAAGTTTCTAAACTAGAATGCTAAACAGAAATGAAATGCAGTAAATGTAAACTATTTACAAACATATTTTTGGTGAGCGTGTTAGGGAATCATATCAGCTATTCGACAAGTCACAAGTACCGTTAAGCTTTAATTTCATACTCAAAATTAAACAATTCGCTTAGATTGTCGATATACTGATCCACTTAAATTCTCACACAAATTTCAATTTGTCCAGGATACGAATTAGGTGAATTAAGAATTTAAACTCATTCATGTGTCCCACCTCTTGAATATACTCCCGTATCCAAATCCCAATATTCAGTCTTACAGGTGAGTATACCACAGATGATATCTGTAAGGGGTTAAATGCGAGGGCCGTGAGAGCTCAGGCTATTGCTTCCGCAAAATCAGAGAGATGACGGCTTCGACTTTAGGTGTGTCCCCTTTAGAGGATCTTTTCTTCAACAACACATAATTAGCATTTTGCAATGTTTCATCATTTTTTATGCTAAGGGCGGTGCTATATTTCAAGCAAGTGTAAAGTATTATACGGGGACTAGGCCATTGCTTCCACAAAATCAGAAGTCCCGGGATAATACCCCAGATATCACTGAGTATAAAGACCTAGTATCTCAGATAAAGGGATCTTTCAAACAAGATTTCAGGGGTTACCTATATATCCAAGTAGTGTTCCCCACGAAATAAGCAAGTAAAGATTTCGGTTTATATCCCGAACAAACCTACTAAATGTGTAAAAACCTATCGGCATATCATCAGCGAGACTGCTTAAGACTTTTAAACTTTTCATATCTTTAGCATACCGTAACTGTCAAGCCAATGTACTATCATTTTCCCTTTTTACACAAGCTCTTTTTCTGGTTTTCTATTGTTTTTGAATTTTGAAATATCTCATGTTTTTGTATTTTTGAAATTTTTTTACTGTTTTTGTATTTTCTGAAAATATTACCCTATACTCCCCCTAAATACCAAAACAAGTAAAAAATCAACAAACCATTGCAGATTGCGTCTCAACATCGTCTACAGTGGTACCTTCATCTACGCTAAGAATCTCCTCCGACACCGATAAAAGCTTCATACCGTTCAATTTTAAAAGATATTAAAAATGAGTTTTATCAAACGCTTTGGTATGTAAATCAGCTTTTTGTTCGTCAGTGTGGATTTTCTCAATTCGTATCAACTTCTTCTATGTCAAACGAATCCCAAAAAGTATCGTAATTAAAACGCCATGAGTCGCCTGGATTCTGCGGTGGCATAGTATAACCTTGACACTCAACATTGTGTGCTTCGATTATCCGCTTCAAACTTGGAACAAAGACTCGTTTCAATGGACTTGCATAACCCACGAAAATTCCTTCAATGCTCTTTGCACCAAATTTACCATAAGGTTCTAGAACTGTACAGGGAGACCCAAACGGTTCCAGATACTTCAGGTTCGGTTTGCGGTTATTGATCAGCTCGAAACATGTCTTGTTGAATTTCTTCACTGTTAGAACCCGGTTGAGTGTATAGCAAGCGGCTGACACTGCTTCTGCCCAAAAGTTGACTGGTAATTTCGAATCAGCAAGCATCGTCCTAGCCGTTTCTATTAGCGTCCTGTTCTTTCGTTCAACTACCCCATTTTGTTGTGGAGTGTATGGAGCACTAAATTCTTGCAATATACCTCTCTCATCGCAATACTCTTCCATCTTGTTGTTCTTGAACTCTGTACCGTTGTCACTCCTGATTCTTCTGATTCAAGTTTGGTACAAATTTTCAATTTTTCTGAACAACGTCATCAAACTTTCAAATGTCTCATCTTTTGTTTTCAGAAATGATACCCACGAAAATCTCGAGTAGTCATCTGTTACTACTAGACAGTAGAGATCACCAGTTATGCTTTTGACATTTACTGGACCAAACAGATCCATATGGAGTCTCTCTAACGGTCTCGAGACTGAGTTAACTTTCTTTCCAGGGTTAGATTTCTTCTTTTGCTTGCCTTTGACACAGCTAATGCACTCTCCCTCAAGATAAAAACCTTTCACATGAACACCAATAACTAAGCCGTTATGCACCAGGTGATTCATTTTTTGCAGATGAATATGGCCCATCTTTCGATGCCATAAATGTGATTCTTTTTCTGTTGCTCTTGATATAAAACAGTGAGCCTGACCCGTGGTAGTAGTTGCTACACTCATGTCCAACACGTACAGATCATTGACTCTGGGTGCTCTCATGATAACCCACTCTTCGGGAACAACAAATCCTGGTTTCAAGATCATACATTCCTTATCTGTAAAGTGCGTTGTATACATACGATCACAAATCTGAGAGATGCTCAGAAGATTGTTTTCAAGCTCAGCGATGTAGCTTACTCTTTCAAACGTGACGATACCATTCGATAAAGTTCCTTCACCAACTATTCGACCACCTTGATTTCCTGCAAATCCCACATATCCTCCATTAAACCCTCGAACATCGTACAGTAGGGTCTTCTTCCCCGTCATGTGCCGAGAAGCTCCACTATCCATAATCCAACGTGAAACGGATCTTGGAAGCTCCTGCACATATCACAAACACTTTAGTTAGATTTTGATACCACCCAAGCCTCTTTTGACTCGGGTAACTTGACTTTGATGTGAGTTTTAGCAGTGTAAAGTGGCGGAAAATTCTTGTCATTCATCTTTAAGCTTTCCTCAGACCCAATCTCAACCTCTTTATATATAAAGAAATCATTTTTAGGAGGTTGACCGGATGATTGGTCTTTCTTTGGTATATCTTTATTTTCAAGTTTCTCATAGTAATCCACAGGAACATTCATCTTTACCGGAGTGGTAGAAGATGATTGTTTTTCCATCTCAGAAACCTTTGGTTTTGGAGAACTTGAATTCTTTTCAACTGATTTTGGTTTCCATGCTTGTTGAGGCGAAGCAACCCGTTTGTAAAATTTGTTAGTTTTAGTTACCACATTCTTTACGGGTTCAGTTTTGATTTTTGAATTTTCATTTTTCAAAACTTTCTTCTCAACAACCATTGGTGCTTTGCCTTTTGCATCAGCTTTCTTTTTCTGACTCTCAGCAACTTCAGACTTAGGCTTTAAGTTGGTGCACTTTCGTGCAATGTGTCCAACTTTGTTGCACTTAAAGCATGTATGAGTATCAACTACCCGACTTGTGCCTTCGGTCTGAGGCTGTGAGGCTTTTTCTTCAAAAAATTCTTCATTGGTTTTTGAAAATATTTCAGATTCCTGCTCGGAATGAGAACTCGAGCTTTTTACAAACACCTTTTTCTCAACAAACTTGTTGTTTTGAAAATTCCTTCTTTGATAATTCTTACCACCCTTATAACCAGCCGACCATTTGTTTTAATTGTTGTTAGAAAAACGCGGTGGTACAACGGGTTTCTTATAGTAAGATTTATCTTTTTCAAAGTTCAAATGCCTATTTGAACGTTTCAAACCTTCGATCTCAGACACATCAATCTCAACCAGTTTAAAAACATTTTTCAATTTGTCAACATTCACATTCTCCAAAGGAAAATCACGATCCGAATACAACTTATCAGATCCCGCCATCTTATACATCACAAGATTAGGTTCTTCATTTAAGTTGTATTTGGATTTTGATTTTGGAATGTATTTATCCAAAAAGCATTCATCATCCTCAGTAGTGTCACTTTCAGACTTTAAAACATTTTCAACCATGCTTTTCACAACTTCAGATTGAACACTATCTTCATCAGATGATGTGGTAAATGTGACATCAATCGTGTGTGGAAGCTTAACTTCATTTTCTTCTTCATCATTAACCAACCCTGATTTTTTCTTTGAAAAATTGTTTAACACTGGCGGTGGAACCTGATGAAACCCAACCCCAGTTCCATCCGAATAAACATCTTCGCCTGCTTTGTTCTTCCCAATTGGTTTAGGAACTATATGTTGAAGAACAAAACTTGCGGAGTTGTAACTGTTCAGTTTCAACTGAATGCGTTCATTTTCAATTTTAGCTTCTTGAAACTGAAGCTTCAACTTAGCAATTTCATCCAGTTGTTGATTGATTAGCTCTTCTTTTACCCTAAGAACACATGACAATTGAACATTTTCTTTGTTCGTCTTACCATTTCTCTCATCAGAATCTTTTACCGTTCGTTTTAGCTTCTCAAAATTTTCTGAAAGTTGACGATTTTCATGAATTAATTTTTCATTTTCTTTCCTAATTCTTTCTACGTCAATTTTATCATTTTCAATTTTCTCAGTTAAATCTTTTAATCTATCATTTGAAGCTTTTAACATTTTGTCACGGTTTAAGATCTGATCTTCAACGTCTCTGACTCTTCCTGTCAGTTCTTCAACCTTTTTAATGTTGAGATAAGCAAGTGTACTACAAACCTTGCAATCTTTCATGCAATTTTTGCAGTCACTCTCAATCTTTCCTTTCCTTTCTTACCTGACTCATTGGTTGCATCATTCTGACTGACCTTGGTTTTAGACTCAGTGCCAGAACCAGAAACTACCTCTAGTTCTTTCGCAGCAAACACTTTGTCAGCCATCTTCTTCAAATTCTCAGCCGTGAATTCTTGTGACGTATCAATAATCCCGTCATCAATTTTCTTTGGCTGCGGCTCCTTCTCCTTTTCTTTTTCTTTTTCTTCAGCTTCACCTCCTCCCCACCACAATCTCTGATTTGCTTCTTCTTCTGCTGCACTTTGCTGGGTGAGAGTTTCAACATCAACAGTATCTGGATCAACAACAATGTTTCCTTTGGGATCAAGGTAACATTCTCTATCATCATCCCATCTATTCGCCTTTTTAGCTTCTTTGTGTGCATGATAGATTCTGCTCATCCTGTTTTGGGCTTTCATTCTTCTGTTGACAAATTTTTCTTCTTCTGTTCTATTGTCCTTGAAAGGAACAATTTTTGTCACAAACGCATAGCCCATTGCATCCTCCTCTGGTAGCAGTTCACTCCAATCGAAATCTTCGTCATCATAAATAACAGCAAGAGCTCTTGATTTTTCTTTGGGGTTATCTTCAGGCTGCTTCATTCTTGGTGGTTCTGATTTGTTCTGATGATATATTGCTCTTTTGTAATAATCCTCTCTGAATGGATTTGCAGTATCATCAGCAGGTGCGTTTCGACATTCACGTTTGAAATGTCCCTTTTGTTTACATCTGAAGCACGTGACCTTTGATTTATCAAAACCAAGTTTTGTGGAAGGTCCGCCAATCGAATGTCTGCCTGTAATCTCCATGAACCTTTGTGCTCGTCTAATTGCACTAGCCATACACCACCTGATATCTATCAACTCCATTTCTTCTGGGTCGATCTGATCATAGTCCTCCTTGGTGAGGTTAGTGTTTCCGATTTTACTTGCAACAAGACTTTCATAAGATTCTAAAACAGATGCTAAAAACACCATTTGCTGCTTTGCGGATTCTTCACTAAAATTTTGTGCATTCTTAAGATCCACAGCAATGTTGCATTGAAACAAATTCTTTGGAACTGATTGACTTGAAGTAGTTGACGATGAACCACTATGAAAACCACTGCTTGAACTTTCTTGATTTGACGTGTTAGAGCTTTCAGCTGAGAAAGCTGTCTTAGGAGACACATTCTTCGGGGTCATACTTCCTCGGTAATACAGCTCTACATTCTGCTGATACGAGGAATGATTTACTTTGTTTGATTTCTTGATCTCCAATTCATGACTCTCCAATCTTTTGATTAACAGATCAACTGTCAGATCCTCCGACTTGACTGTATTCTTCAGCATCAAAGCAAAGTATTGCCAGTCTTTCTCATCCGGTAGCGAGTCAAACAGTTTGTCAACCAATTCTTCTTGAGTGTACACGATTCCTTGTCTTGCAAGTTCCAGCTTCAAATGCCCAAATCTTTCAATCATCTTTGACACTGACTCGTTTTTCAAACATCCAAACAAATCGAATTCTTTTCTTAACAACTTCTTTTTGTTTTTAACTATCTCAGCACTACCCACACATTTTACTTTTAGTTTCTCCCATAGATCTTTCGCATTTGTGTACTCAATCAACGATATTATGTCGTCTCTCAGAAACTGATGAAGCAATGCAATGCACTTTTGTTCAGCAACAAAACTATCTACATCATCAGTCTCTGTTATATTTTCATAATCTGATCTTCCCATATTGAAACCATTCTTCAAGCTCTTCCAACTTGGATATGCAAACACTTTTAGCCACTCTTCAAACCTTTTAGCCCATCTATTGTATTCTTTGATCGCCATCAGTTTGGGAGGTTTATTGTATGTGCCATATGCACTCTCCACACTCAAAGCATCAGACAGAGTTTTCTTCGCACTCGGAGCATTTTCATTTGTGTTGTTTGATGTATCATCTCCGGTGTTTCCCGTGAAAGCAAACATATCACTGAACGGATTCATAAACTCATCCATCTTCAAGTATCTGAAACAATCAACAAACACTTAGAAAAGTTTTTGATTTTAACAACAATTTCAAACGAAATCACTTCACACGAAATGACTTCAAACGAAAATAGACTTCACACGAAATAAGCTTTTCACATGAAATACCAACTCAAACGAAAATAGAGTTTTCAAACGAAATAGTGATTTCGTTCGAACTGACCAAACGAAATATGATTTCGTGCGAAATTAGCTTGAATTCAAACGAAAATAGCCTCTTTGGAACGAAACAGTTATTTCGTATGAAATCCTCAAACGAAATCTAATTTCGTGCGAAATTAAACAGCAGTTTCAAACGAAATCAATCCCAAACTGTAATTTCGTGCGGAATTAAGAAGCTATTTCATGCGAAATCAGGATGACATCAGCATGTCGGCCACCATTTTGTCAAATTGCTCCAGATTTTGTTCGAATTTTGGTCCAATTCTTTCAAGGATTCATTAAAACGGTGTTTCGCGTGTAATGTGTGAAAATTAAGCCATTTTAACCGTAAAATCTCGTTTAATTTTGAAAAGAAGGAGTAGAAGTAATGAAAACAAGTTGAATTGGTATAAACTCTTCTTCCTGAGCTCTGATACCACTTGTTGGATCGATGTGTGACCCTAACGAGTCAATCAGAAGAGTTTACGATCTATTTCAAAGGCGGAATCAGAGAAATAGACGTGAAACAGCTTGATTCCTCTTAATTATCTTCTTATTAATGATTTCAAAGCTTTTACAGATCGTTTGACAAACTGGCAGCACCTCGGCTCTGAATCAAAAAAGTTACAAATGACTAGACCACTCAGCTATATATAGGTGTGGTAATTTCGCACGAAATTGGCACATGCTATTTCGTGCGAAATAGCAATGACCTAATTTCATACGAAATAGCTAAGTGCTATTTCGTGCGAAATTACCCAATCACACACAAACCCTGATTTCTAGCCTGCTGAGCACTGGTCTATCCTATCTAGATACAAGACTCTATAAAGACGAAGTTAACAGACATCTATGCACCAACATGGTCAGACCATAATCCTATCATTCTTGTTTGTCATAGTAAGAATTTTGGGCCCCGTCCTTTTAGGATTTTTAATTCTTGGTTCGGAAATCAGGGTTTTGATGAGGTTGTTACTAAGGTAGTGAGTGAGTTCAATTGTGTTAAAAGCAGTCCAGATTTGGCTTTTATCAAAAAACTGAGTTTCATTAGAGATCGTTTGAGAGAATGGAAAGATATTATGAATAGAAAAGAAGGAGAGGAGGTGGAGGTTGTGAAAGAAGAAAATGAGAAATTAGAAGATGTCCTTGATTATAGAGATTTTTCGGAGGAAGAGGAGTGGATCTTTCATGAGAATAAAAAGATTATTCGTGAAGCGGAGGAATCTAAATCTATGGATCTGAGGCAAAGATCTCGTATCAGATGGGAGAAGGAAGGTGATGAAAACTCTAAATTTTTTCATGCTATGATTAATTGCCGTAAAGCGAGTAACTCCATTCACGGGCTTGAAGTGAATGGTTCGTGGATTTCCAAACCCTCCCTGGTTAAAAAGGAGGTTTTCCGATTCTTTATAGATAAGTTCGTGGAGGAATGCATCTGTCGGCCTCGTCTGATATGCCCCCAGTTGAGCCAAGTTTCGTCGGATATGGCGACCAAATTAGAGGCTCGTTTTTCAAAGGAGGAGATAAAATTGGCGGTGTTTGATTGCGGTAAGGATCGGGCTCCTGGTCCCGACGGTATTAATTTCCGTTTCTTTACTCATTTCTGGGATCTCTTTGAGAACGATTTTTACCTTATTATGGATGCTTTTTTCGAGACCGGTAAGCTTAGTAAGGGTTGTGGGTCGGCATTTATTACTCTTATTCCTAAGATAAGGGAACCTTTGGGTTTGGGAGACTACCGCCCGATTAGTCTCGTCGGAGTTGTTAACAAAGTGGTATCTAAAGTTCTTGCTAATAGACTGAAACCGGTCCTTAATGAGGTGATCTCCAATTCTCAATCGGCCTTTCTCAGGGGTAGATTCATTTTAGATGGCCCTTTGATCATCAACGAACTGTTTTCGTGGGCAAGAAAGAACAAAAAACAAGTTTTTTTCCTTAAAGTTGATTTTGAAAAAGCTTATGATAACGTGAACTGGGCCTTTGTTATTGATATTCTTCAGCAAATGGGCTTTGGAGAGAAGTGGTGTAGCTGGATTTCCGGTATTCTTGCCTCCGCCAGAGCCTCCGTCTTGGTGAATGGGTCGTCAACTTTTGAGTTTAGATGCAGTAAAGGGATGAGACAGGGGGATCCTATTTCTCCTTTTCTTTTTGTGGTGGTGATGGAGGCGCTCTCTTGGTTGTTTAATAAAGCTTGCGATGTTGACGTCGTCCGTGGCATTAATCTTCATGATAACGATGTTAGAGTATCTCACTTATTTTTTGCAGACGATGCTATGATTATGGGGGTGTGGAACAAGGAAAATATTGCCAATGTTATTAGGATTTTGAGATGTTTTCATTCTTGTTCTGGGCTTAAAATTAATCTCAGTAAGTCGAGTTTGTTTGGCATCGGTGTTTCCAACGAGGAGGTCGAAGAGATGGTTAATTGGATCGGTTGTAAGACTGGTTCGGTCCCTTTTAATTACTTAGGCCTGACTGTGGGTGCCAATATGAATCGCATCAGTAACTGGAGGCCTATTTACGATATTTTTGAAAAAAAGACTTTCTTTTTGGAAGGCGGCGTTGTTATCCATAGGAGGGAGGGTTACGCTAATTCGGTCAGTTCTCGAAAGTCTGCCTACTTATTATATGTCTCTGTACAAAGTTCCCGTGAAAGTTGTCAAAGACCTGGAAAGCAAGATCAAAAAGTTCTTTTGGGGCGGCTCGAACAATGTTAGGAAAACTCATTGGGTGGCGTGGGACAGGGTGACGTTACCGAAGAAAGCGGGAGGATTGGGTCTTTGTAAATTAATTAATGTTAATGTAGCTTTGCTCAGTAAATGGGGATGGAGGTTCAAAATTGATTCGAACAATCTGTGGGTCAAGGTTGTCAGCGCTATTCACTCGGGTCGGTCAAGATGGGAGTTTCTTCCTTACAATAAAGCGGTCAGGGGTGTTTGGCTTAGTATTTGTAATCTGTTGAACAGGCCGATTATCGGAAACAAAGGTATTCGTAACTTCTTTAGAGGAGAGATCAAGTAGGGCAGCGATATTTTATTCTGGTTAGACCCCTGGATTGCCGAGTCCTCTTTAAAAGAGATGTTCCCTTGTATTTTTCAGTTAGAGGTGGTCAAAAACTGCTCTGTGAGTGATCGGCTGGCTGGAAATGGTCTGTGGTTGTGGCGTCATGACCCGGATTTGGCAGCGGAGGTCCAGGAATTGGCGGCCCTTATGGGTTTGGTCTCTTCGGTTGTTCTCAGGTCTGGTAAGGATGATTGGAAGTGGACGAAGGATTCTACTGGTCTCTTCTCGATCAGGTCGGTGAAGAGGCTGTTGCATCGTGATGCCGGTGATCCGAACTTGGTTGTTATTGATTGGTGCAAATGGATCCCCTTGAAGTGTGATATCTTCGTTTGGAGGCTTGAACAGAATCGTATACCGACGTCCGACTCTTTACTTTCGAGGGGCATTATTAATCAAATTGGTTCCTGTCCTCTTTGCGGCAGTGATGATGAATCCGTGAATCACTTATTTTTATCCTGTCAGTTTGCTTCTGAGTTATGGATGAAAGTTAGTAGATGGTGTCGAATCCCACCTATTTTTTCTTTTTCGATAAAAGATTTATTGGAAGTCCATAAATTCAGCAACATGGGCCGGTCAGCTTCGTATATCTTGCAAGGTATCATTTATTCTTCATATTGGTGTATATGGTTAGCTAGAAACAATGTGGTGTTTTCAGGATCCTGGTTTAAAGTGGAGGAAGTTTTCAGTTACATTAGATCCACGGCTTTCTTTTGGCTCAAGCATAGGTCGGTTTTTCATTCTATATCTTGGAGTAACTGGTGTAAATTTGTAATTATGTAGGTCTTGTTTTTTGTTTCTTTGGTGTAGTTTGTTTTGTCGGCTCGGTTTTCGGGTTCGGTGGTGTTAATGAAAGTCAATTTTCAAAAAAAAAAAAACTAACAATTATTGAAGGTGAGGACGTGGAGGTAAACGTGTTGTCCAAGTTTCTTATGTCCAAAATTCTCACATTTCATTTTCTTTCTTTTCCTGTCTCTCTCGCCACATCTCTATATATATATATATATATTTTTCTTTCTTTAATAATAATAATAAAGCTCTGTCCCGTTTTAAGTGTTTTCACCCCTGATCACTGATATCATGTCCAATCGATCTAGGGCCCCGTAACGCATGTCAAGGCTCTGCCCGACTAAGTTCGTTGGGGTTCTGTCTCGTGACGTAGGGATAAAGTCGAATTGGGTTACTATACTTAACACGAGCGCATTATATATTTTATTAAATAGCTCAGGAGTTATACCCATGATTCTACCAGGAGACTTTTAGTTGAACCCTAAAGTTACAAAGTGAGTTCATTCTCTTTTCTCATGGTTTGTGAGTCATTATTCTTTTTATCACCTTTTTGTGATACTTTTATATTTAAAAATACTTTACAAAACCCTAAATGTTTATCAGTTATACTTACAGTGATTAAGTTTTTATATTCTGCAATAGCTGCCAGTATATGGGAGTTTGTATACATTATAGATAAATTTAAATAAACCAAATTAAATATAAATCATTATAGATAAATACAAGGTATTTACATATATCATAGATATCGTCACCAACATATATTATCATGTTGCAAGAATGGATATGATATTAGGACCCAAGTAATTGCTTTACAATTTGAGGAAAAGAATTGAAAATTTTATGTATTATAGAGCTTTTATATTATGACTAATGCTTTACTTGTCTCCTATTATATTAAATATATATTACCTATTTCTGTAAGTATACAAACTCCTAACTAAGATATAATTACTTATAGGCCAGGTATGGTTTTACAAATGATTTAATCCTTAATATCCATTATAAAGCATTATGTTATAAAAATAAATTTGTGTATATATTATCTTGTGCTAATTCCTTTTAATAGCTATTATAATATATTAATATTAAGGATAAGTAACTGGATACATAACTGGATATTATGTTTATATATTTTAGCCATAGAGTTAAGCTTAATATCAAGAACTAAAAGTCTTGTACATAATTTTATATCCATTTTATTGCCTTTCATCTAGTGGAACAATAGGTATATATAAATAGTTATGTCCTTGATGGTTTTAAATATACATAATTAAAATGGACATGGGTATATTTAAGACGGGATATATGTATTTAATATACTTTTATATTTTTATTTTATATTATTAAAGTATACAAGTATGATAAAAGTATTTAATAAGAAGTATAATATTTTTATAATTATGTGTATTATATATTTGACAAAGTAATGTCATGGGACACTACTATGACCAGAGTCACTAGTTGAGAAAATGATCAACAGTGATATGACCAAAGTCATTAGTTGAGAGAACGATCAACAACGATATGACCACAATCACTAGTTGAGTGATATGACCAGAATCGCTAGTTGAGAGAATGATCAACAGTGATATAACCAGAGTCACTAGTTGAGAGAATGATTAACAGTGATATGACCAGAGTCACTAGTTGAAAGAACGATCAACAGTGATACGACCCCAGTCACTAGTTGAAAGAATGATCAACAATGATTTGACCACTGTCACGGGAATCGCCTAGTGACAGATACCTTTGAATAATAGTAAGATATAACTACTTGATAAACTTCACTATTGGACGAAAGTGAGCCAATGAGTGATATGACCCTTGTCACATCGGAACTGCCACCATGTGACAAATACTGATTGAGTTGGGTAAATATAAACAAATATAAAAACCTTGTTGCTGTAAAAGTATAACAATATATTTTTATAAAAATTGAATGAACTCGCTAGTATTTATTACTGATAAAATGTTTTCAAAACGTGTTTCAGGTAGTTTGCTGTAAAGATGGAGCACTGAAACCTTAAATAAAGTGGCTATAAATACCTGAATAAAAGAAGAAATTATGGTTTATCCCTATAAAAACAATTGAATTGAATATGGGTTGAGCCCATTTATTTAATATTAAAAGTTGGTGTTTTTATAAACTCTGAAATTATTTCCTAACTACGATCCTGATGAAAAAATTTCCGCTGCATATTTAATAAACACTGGTACCATCTGACTGGTTCACGGCACCCGCTCCCGGGGTGGGGTCGGGGGCTGTGACATACCATCCACCGACTTCTGCCACCGCTGCTACCACCAGTTATCGCCGACTTTATTCCTTTGTCTTTTCCTGCCTACCAAGCAACATAAGGTAATGACTTATTCCATTCCCACATGGTAACCAACCAAGACCAAGGAATGGTAATGATCAATTTCATTCTTTTATTCGTTCCATTACATCGTCCATTCTATTTCCCCATACCAAACAGACCCTTAATATGTTAATACAACACTTTATTACAAAAAAAAAACACAATTTACCTGAAAATCTAAATAATTTATGACTTTTTTTTTATGTGTCATAGTTCAAATTAGGATTGTTCACGAGCCAAACCGAACATATCGAACCTTTGCTCGTACTTGGCGAGTGGCGATGGAGAAATCGGATAATAATAACCAATGGGGGGTTTCATTAGGTACTTGTACTTCTGAATCAAATGGCGGGTTAAGACTTGAGTATTGATCGATGCTTCACATTACAATAATTGATATTTTGTGACACCCCAGGAAAAGCCAGTAAACACCGCAACTTAACTAGCTTCCTCAGTAACCACGCACTAAATTTCGGGACGAAATTTTCTTAACAGGGGGAGAATGTGACAACCCTCGTAATTACATGTATTCGTACGATTGATTAATATTATATTGTGCTTAATGATTGGGCAGAAATTTGACTAAATAGTCCTGAATATTTTCCTAAGTGTTAGGAATTAAAAGTGTTGCAAAAAGATACCGAAAAGACACTAAACGGAATAATTAAACACTTTAACGAAACGGTATCTAACCGAACAACCGGACATTACCCGGGACACTAAATTTTTGTCAAAAACATTGTTTTTTTATTTCTTGGCTAGTCGTGATCCCCGTACATCATAACACCTATTAAAATATCTACTAATTAGTATATGGAATTATATACTTGGAATCTAATCTACATTTACCAACTTGCTCACAAAATTTACATCCAACCCCCCCCCCCTAACCGAATTCGGTCCCAAAGGACCCACAAGATCACCAACTCAAATCTTCACCATACTCCCAATCTTGTTCCTAGATTATATTCTAATTTTATAATAGATTGATTGCTTGATAGTGTTAAAAAAATATATGAAGATATCTTATAAGTATGGGAGCATCCTTACAACATCACTTCTCATAAATTCACACTACTCCTTCACTCCCCACTCTCTTTCTCTCGGACCTCCCTTAACCGCCACCATCACCACCATTTCACCACCACAATCTTCCATTTTTAAGCTCCATTCAAGACTAGAAGGTGATTCAAGGAAGCTTGCAACTTGTGGATCATCAAAGAGCTTCCTTTCTTGCTTTTCACCATCATTTTCATCATCCTTTCACTAGAGATTCTTCCCTAGCCTTTGTGCTAGTAGTAAGTCCTTGTTTAACTCTTGTTCATCTTACTTTTATGGTTAAAGTTGATGTATGATGAATATTACAAGAACACTAAGAACAAGAACTAAAAACATGAACATAAAGCATTACATAAGGTTTACATAAAGATGTAATATGATGATTATGTGCTGATTAGGGTTACATGGTATGAATGACTTATAACCTGCTGTAAGTGTGTATGAGAGTCGTTGTTGTTCGCTAAACATGTTAACGGAATAAATCGAACACGCGTTAGAAAGTTAAGAGCTGAAAACAGGAAGCTGATTGGTGTTTACAGCCAACTTCAGTTGGCTGTAACCAGATCATAACTTAAAGAAAAACTAATTTTCTTGAGTCTATAACGTGTTATTTTGAAATATGGTTCTAATGGCACTGGAATCATAATTTTTGGACTTCGTTTGCTATTTTTAAAGGGGTCGTTTTTCACAGCAGCAAAAGCTGCATTTTTACTGCTGAAAATATGTGTTATGTTTTTCGTCATAACTTGAAATCTGTGTAGCATTAGGTCACGAAATTTGTACTGTAGATGATCACTGATGTCATAGTAATTCTCCCACTGGAATTTCATAAATCGGACTTACGATGAATTTTAAATAAATTATTCCATGGAATGTAGTCAGAAAGTGATGAATCTGATTGCAGTCCGGTAAATGAACTTTTATAAAATATGGGTAGTGAATTGGATCCCGATATTTTTACACAATAATATTCGGATCGTTTAAGACCTTCTTTAAAAAGTTGGGAATTTTTGGAATAGGTTAACTATTTTATTAAAATCCCCGAAAACAGCCCAGTTTTGAATATAAAAGCTGAAACGACATAAGTAGTAATTTGCGTGTCTAAATATCGGGTAGGTTATCTATGAATGATCTAACATGTTATATGTCAATGAAAGTGTTATGTGCAATATCGTATGTTTGTTTATGAACGGGAATAGATGGGAAGTTTATATGGGCATGAACCGTTAAAGTGAGTGCATGCTATGTGGTAGATGCGTGTAGGAACTTCGTGCTTATTTGAAGTCACAAATAAACTAAGTGGTAATCATACTAGGACGTGATTGATCGACCTTGACTGTTATCTATTTTTGAGAGTCAAACCGAGCAACCAAAGGTGAGTTCACACACTTTCTAAGACAAGGGATTCCCGGTGGTTGGGAATGGGTTAATGAGTTAAAACGAAATCTACATATCCTCCTTGGGTAGGATATGTACCGCCATCCTCCATAGATAGGATGCCAATATAAATCCTGCGTATTCTCCTTGGGTAGAATACGTACGTTCGTCCTCCTTGGGTAGGACAACAACCTTAAAACTTACTAGACAAAACTCTATCATGAAGTCCCTCATTTTTATATCGACTTAATCGCCGGGCCAATGGCGAGCGGGTCATTAGTTAATAGCGCTATTAGGGTTGACAAGGCTCACACTGTGCCGTTCGGACAGGCATGTACTAATGGATCTGGGCAAACTGTCAATGATGATAGAACATTGACGTAGGGCACAACTATTGTTCGTCAGTTGTCGATATGGTAACGGTCTAGTGGTTCATATGGGGAAACCCCCTACGGGTCATGGTTTGGGAAAGAAGGAATTGGTTAATCATGTTTTCAACTATGGGGTAACCCCCACGGCAAGTAAGCCAACTAAACGAAAACCATGTTTTTGAAACGACCTAAAACGAACACCCAACGGTGAACTCACTCAACTTTGTTGTTGACTCCTTGTTACATGCCTTGCAGGTCGTTAGATGCTTACGGAGCTTGCACGAGGAGGAGGTCATTGTGGGATATGGACTGTTATGTCCCGTGCTAAACATTTAATCCTTATGAACTTATTAAACTTACGTATTGGACTTTAAACTTATGAACTATGGAACTTATGTTTTGGACTTACGTTTTATGCTTCCGCTGTTAACTTAAAGTCGGTTATCTTCTTTAGGTCACCAATTATATTGTGGTTGGTTTTATTTACTTAATTACGTTGTTCAATATGATTGGTGGCTCGATCCTGGTCATGTCACGCCTCCAAGCGGTGATACTCCGTGTGTGGATTTTTTGGGGGTGTGACATATTTTGACTTAATTATTCAAATGGACATTAAAGTATTGGACAATGGACTATTGGTATTGGATTTCAATTCTAATTACCTAAATAAGCTCTAAATGGATCTTGGAACAAACTTTGTAAATGTAGGCCTTTAGTCATTTCATTAAAAATGATACATATATGTATATTAAAAAATAAATCGAGCCAACCAAGCAGAATTGAATGAACCGAACCAAGCTGAGCGAACCTTTGCCCGTGCTTGGTTCGTTTACAAACCGAACCGATCTGAATTAAGCGTTTTTCAATCGAGAGCTGAATCGAACGAACTAATTCTGAGAATTTTTCGAACGAGTGTTAAGCGTCGAGTAATTTAACCATCACTAGTGCTCTAGTGGTGGCCACGGGTATCTAAGCTCCACTAATGATGGGCTCGGGTGATTTTCCCCTCTAGGTCTCAAGTTCGAGTCTGGGTGATAGGGGTTTCTCATTGAGGGGTTTAAATTGGGGATCTATTGTGCGAGGGGGCTCTCTAGCGCGAACCCTGGTAAACCAACGTATGCTAGACCTCCCGATATTTACGAATAATTCACACCTTTCAAAAAAAAACGTCGAGTAATTTGAAGAGGTTTAAATGTCATTTAAAAAACACTATTAAAATTTCGCGCTACATACTCAAGTTCAATTTTTACCGCCTCCTCCCAATTAAACCCTAGTTCCTATTTCATATGCGTCGTTCCCAATTAAACCGTCTTTCTTAATCATCGCACCCCAACCACCAATCTCTCCGGTCTCCTCCTCCTCCATCGCCCTCCGTCGGAGTTTCGTTCACTGAAGATGAAGGCTATACTTATACTAAATTGCTTATTTAAAATCTATGGTTTCTGATTGGTGGTTCTGTTTTAGGTTTGGTGTTATACTATCATGTGAGTGTTTTCATCTTAAATGACTTAATAGTTTTGGTTTTAATTTGTTGGAATTGAACTTTTTAGATTATTAATTTGGTGGAATTGAGTTTTGAATTTCGGATTTGTTAGTTGCAGCCACCTAGAAATTTACTTTATGATATACTCAGTTAAGAACTTATTAGTTATCAATTGAATGGTAGTTATCAATTTAGAATGTTTGATTGTTATGTTTTACACTATTATTGGTAAGTTAGATGGTTTGGAGATTTTGGGTTTTGTAAGGTTTTTGAAGACGTGGCTGGTTAAGTATAAGAATTTTCTACAAGTGGGTTCAGTTCCTAAATGAGAAGTCACCATTGAATTGTTTCAGTTCTGTCTGTTGTTTGAACCAGTTTAAATTGTGATTAACGTGTACCCTGTCTTCGGCGGCAGCGAAGGTCTCACCGCATCTCATACCACAACTCCTCTGCCTCGACATTCAGCCTCTGTCACCGCTAGTAACAGGCTTTTGTTTATTCAGTAATGATTTGTGTTACTTGATGGTCGTTTGTGTAGGTTTGGTTACTGATTCAGATCTGTTGTCACATTAGTCATATTTTCTAATATATTGTTTTGATTGTTTAGTACATGTGTGCTTAGTATGCTTTTGGTGGTGGTAGACTGGTAGTGTAGATGGAACAGTAATAAAATGTGCGAAGAAGTTGCTATTTGTTTTCTTGTTATTGATTAGGTGTTTGAGGTATTGCATTGTTGCTAGTAAAAAGGTGCTTGAAGATCTTGATTATTTGTCTGTATTATCAGATCTGAAAATGGTTAGTAGTATCACAATGATTATTTGAGGTATTGCATTGTTTCTGCTTAAAGGCACATATATTTCAATTCATCAAATAATAATCTTTGGTTATAATCTATTTCGATTCTAAAATAATTTAATAATTTGCAGACAATTCAAACAATTTAACTTCATGTTTGCTGGCACTTAACTTAATAGAAGGGGAGGATGTAATGGTGCAAATGGATTTATGATTAAAGGGTTGTCTCTTTGATAATTTTGTTTAAAACATGAACCTTGAGAGAGGCTCGATGCCATTACTTCTCTACATAAATACACAGATGTAAGCTCACTTATTACTCCTCCAGCACACCAAAAAAATATTAATACTTTATTAGAATTTTGTTTCTTGTTTTCATTTAGTGGTATTTTAACCATTGAGGCTTTGGACTTTTGGTAGAAGGAAAACCCTCTAGGTGTTTAAATAGGACGAGGTCATGGGCAGAGGCGTCTACAATAATTCATGTAGTTTGTGATCGGAGTGTCGCGCTCCGGTCAAAGATAAGATTTATAAGCCCAAATTACCCTTAACAAATAGTTAGTGGTAGCAAGGGGTCGAACCACGAAGAGTATGTGGTTTGTGTATGGATTTGATTGAATTAGAACAATTGTCATAGTTTATGAAGCTTGCCAGATATTTTTGTATTTTTGTTTAGTTGAAAAATGTAAATTTAAACTAATGAAATTGATTTAATTGATAAATAACTACTAATTAACGATTGCAAGAAAGATTGATTACTAAACGATAATAAGAAAAAGGGTTCACACCCGGTTTCGGTAATTGCTAACCTAGGGTTTCTACAAGTTTTTAGATTCAACTCAATTACATACGATTAGCGGATTTAGTGTACCGTGACTTAGGTGCCAATAACTATGAACGCTTCAAAAAACGGACAAGAATGCACTTTGTAATCAACACAAGTAAAACCTATCCACGACAATGCATAACTACACATAACCATTTCGTAAAGTCATAACTTTTAACATCGTTCAACAATTTACGAATATGAAACAAATGTAAACTATTGTCAATGGTTTCAAAAATCAAACACAATTTGTCACCAAGTTGAAACAAGAACAATTCGAAACCCTAAATTTAACAACTACCCACACCGGGGTGAAACTAAGGTGATTAGCCGCTCATGGTTGAAGAAGTTTGAACTCCGGATGCTTGGAACTTGAATGGAGTCAGCTCGAAGCTTAAATAATGGAGAATTGATGGATGTTGAAGGTTTGGTGAAGGATGATGGTGGAAGGATTGATGGTGATGATTAGGGTTTGTATGGATTGGTGATTGCGAATGATTGGTGATGATGATCCTTCTTGATTCGGATGATGTTTTTGATGATAGATGGATTAGAGATGAATGATAGATGAATAGTGGTCCAAGGGTGAGATTCAAACTCCCAATAAGTTGTAACTCCCGTAATTAATGACCAAGCACCAATAGACATCAAGCTTAACCCAAAAATCCAAGAATTTCACGTTTCAAGAAAACACAACCCGTCGGCGACGGGTGGGGGGCCGTCGGCGACGGGTTCCCCATCTCTGATCTTCTGCCGACGGGTTATCCTCCTGGATACGGGTACTTTCGGCCGACGGGATGTTCTAGAGCCCGTCCGGGATGGCCCTAGACCCATCGGCGACGGCCTCTTGAACTCCAATTCTCCAAATTTTGCTTCTCGCACTCCCGGTTGATCCGTAACGCGTCCCGGTGCTCTGGTTTTCAACCCGATGATTCGTAAAGCTCCCAAAAAGCTCCTTAAACTCCATCAAACCTGCAAAACACATTTTTGATTAAAAGTAGGCTATCCGAAATTAAAACTTATGTAAAAACATCAAGTTATACAGTAACAAACACCGGTTTTCAACTACGTATCACATCCCCACACTTGTCTTTTGCTTGCCCTCAAGCAAATCTGTTTTTCACTTTCACGTGGGTCGAACAACGAATACACTTCCCATTCCCAAGACAAAGGTTAAGGTCTATTGTCATACAAAATGTGACACCTGTGTTTGTAATCATTGTAAACAGTTCAGTTATCAATAAAACAACGTTATTTGATCCCAATGTTTGTTTGTTTATGTTTGACATTTTTCATGTTTTGACTTTTGTTCAATTTCAAACTCTATATCGCTTTCTAGAAAGTTATACGCAAACTGGTGCGTAAACGTAATCAGTTTAATGTGACAAATACTCCAGAACATCAACATATACTTAACATACCTTAAATAACCTTTACATAACTTAGAAATAAGTTTTGAAGTCTCTGGTATGGCAAAATCAAGTTAATTCGCCTACAGGGACTAAATTTGACAAACTGCGAAAGTATGCCAATTTGAACTGTAACAGACATTCTGGAACATGACCATAAGTTAAACATACCATAAATATCCTTCACATAGCTTAGAAATAGGCTTTAAGGGGTTCGGTGTGCTAAAATAAACTTTTGGGTCATTCAGGGACTAAAAGCGTCAAAAAGTGCACAAGTTTGCATTTTCGCGCATAACTTACGTTCTGAATACATCCGGACATCCAAAAATTTATGTAAGCACTAAAATATTTTATTTTAGTGTTTGGCATGAGAAAAACCATTTCGTCACGCAATTTGGATCGTTTTTCGCACTTATGCGCATTCCGTCGTAATTAAGCGAACATCGCGATCGTACGACCAAACGAACCAACATCCGGCATATTTTTGAACATGTTTCATGTACACAATGTTTAGGCATCATTTTAGGGCCTTAACGTTGGCTTAACGGGCCTTAAACGTGTCAGAAATGAGCTTAAACACCAACAGGGACTAAAACTGACATTTGTTGAAACTTGTTTCTGACCAGAAGGGCCGGGCGGCCCGCGTGAGTCTTGTGTGACCCCTTACGTGGCCCGTGTCAGCTTCCCAGATCAGTTTAATCAGTTTTAAGAGCTGTTTACAGCTGTTAACCACTCAAAACTCACCCACATTTGTCATTACCTGATGGTGGGGGGCCAATTTGAGTTACCATAGGGTTGCAACAAGTGTAGGGACAAGATCAAAGCACGTTATTCGATAAACAATCCTAACGGTCTTGCAAATCCTATAAATACCCCTTGATTCACAACTCAAAACCCACTTGAATTCTGATTTTTCTCTAAGTTGGGGTGTTCTATCACTTCATACCTGAGAAATATTTGGAAATCAAAGCTTTCGGGGACCCTTTGTAAGTGTTCCTTCGTTCTTTTATTCTTTAAGCGTTAAAAGTCAAACTTTGTTTGACTTTATACGTTGACCAGTTTATGGTCAATGCGAAGTTCGTTTGAACTTCATAACGTGAGCGTAATCACGATGGTTATAGTCCCTAGTGACTATACCTACTGATTTCCACGTTATCTAGGCTCAGTGACGAGTCGTAGTTTCGGCCAAAATGCGTGTTATTGCGTATTTTGTAACCAAACTACTCTTAGGTATCAAAACCCTTTGTTTTGATACCAAACCTGTTTTCTAAACTTAGTTAAGCATGTTTTAACATGCTTAGCTCGTCACTTTTAGTTTAGTGCTTATATAGGGTCGTAAGGTAAGCGATCTAAACAATCGATTATACTTTCAAACCCGACCCGTTTGGTCGATCATTAGGATCCGACCAAACACATTAGGGGACCATAGTTGTATAGGGAATAACCTTCCGAGGTTATACCTTATGGTCACATCGTTTGAGTAGTTGTATGATAGGTAGTATATATGCCTTAGGTAAATTACCAAAATGCCCTTTGAACGCCAAAATTCATTTTAAGCGTATGTAACATAAATTTTGGTATCTAAACTGATTTGGTAACAATATTAGACATGTTAAGGCATATTTTACTTATCATAGGGCTAGTTAGGCGTTCCGAACGCGTTTCACGCGAACGACGCGTTAAAGTAGCATAAGCTACCTAAACGGGTCGTAATGGGTCGTAAGCACTTAGGTTAGGTTTCATTTTAGTATGTAGGCTTTGTTAAACCATATTACACGAGTCTCCATACTCGTTTTGTTTACGAACCCTCATTCTATCCAATCCTCCGATTTAGGTCTGGTTTATTAACATAGTTACCTATATTAGGTGCCGTTTAATTTCCGTGATCTCTAGCATTGTTTGGTTGTTACTCAAGGACTACTAAGCAATCTCAAGTGAGTACATAGACCCCTCTTTTACTGTTTTCAAACTGTTTTGGGGTGAAACACATGTGCCTACTTTTTACTTTCATGTTTTCCATGTTTTCATATCATATACTTATTATGTTCATTAGTACACTTACAATACATGATTTCATTGTGTTTCTGCTACGTATGTCCTTTGTTGCATACTTAGTACATTGTTTTACATTACATTTCACGCTATGTATGTTCATTTGATTGCATACTTAGTGCATTGTTTTCACATGCTTACATTTTGGAATGACATTTGGTTTGTTTAAATGGGACAAAGATACATTCATTAACATTAGCTACGCCATTCGTTAGTAGGTAGTGGTACCATATGAAATGACAACTCCCGTTCCTAACATCCTAGGTATGTTTGGATGGAAGGAATGACCGAATTCGATAAACATAACACAGATAAACCTTTAATTTGTTTAAAGGTCTATCACCACAGTCACAAGGCTTGAATGTATGCATTATAACAATACCGCATAGATGTTTGTATCAGTATAGCATTCATTTGTTTCACAAAACATAACTTTGATTTAAACCATGTTTAATTCGATACCCTGTTTTTGTGCATTTTACCTATGGTTTAGTATATATATTTCACTTGCCATACATGATATTTTTGGATACACAATTCATGATTTACATTAAACATAAACATTTTGACATTGATATACACATTTAGTGATTTACATCAGACATAGACATTTTGATATGGTTTACACAATAACACTTGACAATTGATTTATACATGAACAATTTACAATGGTGGTTGGTTTGGGTAAGTGATTTGAGTAACGAGGCGCTAAGCAGTTAATAGCGGCGCTATAGCGGTGCTATAGCGGTTAGCGGACGTCTGGGGTTGTAGCGGTCCAAATAGCGGTGCCTCATAGCGGTTCCGCTATTAGCGGCGCTATAGCCCGCTATTTGTCGCTATTTGGAAACCGGTATAGCGGTCATAGTCAAATTAGGTCAAAGTTTGAAAAAACCGGTCAAAAGTCGCCTATAATCGGACCAAATCGGTCAAAACTGGATCAGATATTAGTAAAAAATTGACCAAATCGGTTAAGTGAAACGAATTGTTACCTTAATTTGAACAAAAATCAGTTGTTGCTCCATGATTTTGAACCATTGTAGAGATAACTGGGTACGCCTGATGGAGAAGAGAAGGGGAGCGGGAAAGAAAACGGCGTATGATGAAAGTGGGGATAATTAGGGTTATTTAAGTTTGGGTATTTTAACATATAACCCCCCTCCATCTTCATTAGTTTTTATTTAGTCCTCATACTTGTGAATTTATATATAAACAATATAAAATTAATGGTATATGTATATAATATATATATATATATATATATATATAAATACATAAATTATGCATGGTATAAAAATTACCGCTATATCACCGCTATACCAGCGCTATAACCTATATATCGTATAGCGGACCTTGACCGCTATCCGCTATTTTACCGCTTTAACTGCTTAGACGAGGCGTGTGTAATATGATACAAGTATGGTGGATACGCCGCTGGTACTTCCTATATATAAGTGCTTGTATGATATTACATGTCGTAGCGTTACTTAAATCATTTCAATATTTGACATATTACATTCTACATAAACAACTTATTTTTCACAAGACATTGTCTTACAAAACAGTTTATTTTATCCAACTCATTTTACTCGGTTATTTTATTAACCATACACCATTCTTTTATATAGTCTGATTTCTTATCGAGTTTTCATACTATTTATAAAAGAAAACACTTAATAAGATTTATGACTAATTTTTATTAAACATATCTTTTAAAACCCAAGTCATAAATTCTATTTTCACTAACCCTATGTATCTCACAGGCATTTTTATGCTTACGTACCTATTTTCACATGTGTTTTCAGGAGCTGTCGCTTAGGATGATGATCGTTACATTAGGGCGGACCTGTGCCTTAGAGACATAAAACGAAGATAGACTTAGTTTAATTATGTTATGTACTCTTGGTTTCATGTTTAAAGACAATGTAACTCTCGTGTTGATAAATAAAATATAACTTTGTATGCCATGGTTGTGAAACAATAATTCTGTTACAACACTCCCTGACGTTTCCGCCACGTGTTTCTCGTTTTACGTGGTCGGGGTGTGACAGAAGAGTTGGTATCAGAGCCAATGGTTATTGGGAATTAGGTTATTAGTAATGCTTTGACCTAGACTATAACTTCGCAAGTTGTCTTGTGTTTAGATTTTAAAACATGCAATTCACCTATCCTTAGGTGATAACCACAACGAGAACATCAAGTTCGAATCCGCCTTGAAAATTAATCATCTGTTCTTGGATGATTGATTACTAGGTTTTGAACCCTCTATTGTAAGGTTTTGAACCCTTCCAGTTTGATTTTTGGCCTTGTGCCTTCCAAATTTTCAAAATCTCGTCAAAGTTTTGGGTTTTGAATAGTGTGAACACGTGCAAATTGGAAGAGTGAATGCCTGTACCCTGGGTTTTCTGTCTAAGGCTAGAGTGTTCGTACAAATCCACATAATTGGACCAGTCACTCTTACCTGGGAACTCTTGGGGTGAGTGTTCACTTATAGGCGAGCATGTCTTCGCGATACATTATTTTTCACCCATTTACTTTGATTAGTCACTGTGTGTCGTTTGTCTGCTTTGTGATGCGGACGAATGACCACCATCTTTGCTTTTGTTGATTTTGTTCCATCTCATCCTTTTCATTCAATCATCTCACTCGTTTCCTTTCATGTTTCCTCTTTTAGAATGCCTCCTCGATGCGAGAATCAGATAGCTAATGCCGAACTGGCAGAAATCATTGCGCAGCAAATGGCTGCTGCGTTCCCAAATCTTATTGCTCAATGGAACCAAGCCAACAACAACAATACTCCTTGTAACTTCAAGAGTTTTAACTCTGCTAAACCGCTCAAGTTTAGTGGTTCTGAGGGAGCAACTGGGCTTCTTCAATGGTTTGAGAGCATTGAGAACACTTTCCGTCACGTTCAGTGTCCTGATAATCGCAAGGTCGAGTTTTCTTCGAGTGTGTTTCAGAAGAGGGCTCTTACGTGGTGGAACAGGGTTATGAGAGACCGGGGTGCAGAAGTGGCTCTAGCACAGACTTGGGCTGAACTTAGGGCCCTTATAATGAGGGAGTTTTGTCCTCGTCATGAACAGCGAGCTTTGGAGAGAGAGTTTGATGACTTGAAACAGGACAGTGGCGAACACAGGGCGTATACTGATAGGTTTGAGGAGTTGAGTCTGCTTTGCCCAACAATGGTTACCCCACTCGACAAGGCTATCGAAAGGTACATCGATGGTCTACCTGACTCAGTACAAGACATCATTACTGGTAGTAACCCTACCACACTCCGTCAGGCGATCGAGTTAGCAGCGACATTGACTGAGTCGCACGTTCGAAAGGGAAAGCTGCACAAAAAAGGTGACAAAGGTAAGAAGCAGGCGTCTGACAAAGAGGATAGCAAGAAAGGTCAAAACAAGAAGGGAAAGGATTCTGGTTCCTCAAGGGGGTCTAGGAAGCGAAAGGCTTCCCAAAATTTTGCTGTCACTGCCCAAGTTAACCAGGCAGCTCCCAACCAACCCGCACAGCCTCCAGCGAAGAAGCGTTATGCAGGGAATGCACCTTTGTGCAATAGATGCAACAGTCACCATCAGCCGCAACTTCCGTGCCATTTCTTTACAAACTGTGGGAAGTCAGGTCATCTTGCTGATGTTTGTCGTTTTGCTCAGAATCAGGCAGTTCAGAACCCGGCTCAACGAGTTGCTCAGCCTCCTGCTCAGCAACAAGGTCAAGCTGCACGACCACACTACCCGCCAGGTTCTTGTTACAACTGTGGGGATCTGACCCACTACCGTAATCAGTGTCCAAGATTGGTGAACGCAATCCCAAATCAGAATTAGGCTCAGGCTCGAGGTCGAGTCTTCAACATGAATGCACAAGAGGCACAAGCAGACAATGAAGTGGTGAACGGTACGTTCTTTATTAATAATCAGCCTGCATCTGTTCTTTTTGATTCGGGTGCCGATAAGAGTTTTGTGTCATTATCTTTTGAGCCATTGCTTCGCGTCTCTAGAACGAAACTAGGTAAACCCTTGACAGTAGAAGTCGCTAGTGGTGAACCCATTGTTCTTGATACTGTTCTTCGCAACTGCCAGTTGAACCTTAACGACCATCTTTTTCCTATTGACCTCACGCCTATGCAACTTGGAAGCTTCGACGTTATAGTGGGTATGGATTGGTTAGCCAAGCATCACGCAGAGGTAGTTTGTTTCGAGAAGATTATTCGTGTGCCGCTTTCGACAGGAGAGATCCTACAAGTTCGTGGTGAGAAACCTGCCGGTGGTCTCAAACTCATGTCTTGTTTTAAAGCTCGGAAGTATCTACGAAAGAACTATGTGGCCTTTTTGGCACATGTTGTAGCAGATAAGGGCAAAGGTAAGTCTATTAAAGATATTCCTGTTGTTCGGGATTATTCTGAAGTATTTCCTGAAGAGTTACCTGGTCTACCTCCAGCACGCCGAGTTGAGTTCCGTATTGATCTCGTACCTGGTGCAAACCCCATTGCCAGAGCTCCATATCGTCTTGCACCGTCTGAGATGCAAGAGTTGTCTAACCAGCTTCAGGAGCTCTCTGACAAAGGTTTTATTCGTCCTAGCTTTTCACCTTGGGGTGCTCCCGTTCTTTTTGTCAAAAAGAAGGATGGATCTTTTAGGATGTGTATCGATTATCGTGAGCTTAACAAGCTTACCATCAAGAATCGATATCCCCTACCTCGCATCGATGATCTCTTTGATCAGTTACAGGGCGCTTCTTATTTTTCGAAGATTGATCTGCGTTCTGGATATCATCAACTTCGTGTGCATGAAGAAGACATTCCCATGACAGCGTTTCGCACTCGTTATGGGCACTATGAGTTCACAGTCATGCCATTCGGTTTGACTAATGCTCCTGCTGTTTTCATGGACTTAATGAATAGGGTCTGCAAGCCTTATTTGGATCAGTTCGTCATTGTTTTTATTGATGAAATTTTGATATACTCTAAGATGCGAGCTGATCACAAGCAACATCTTCGTCTTACTCTGGAACTCCTAAAGAAAGAGCAACTTTTCTCCAAATTCTCCAAGTGCGAGTTTTGGCTCATGGAAGTTCAATTTTTGGGGCATATTGTCAACGAACAAGGTATTCATGTAGATCCCTCCAAGATCAGTGCGATCAAGGATTGGGATACGCCTACTACTCCTACTGAAGTTCGTTCTTTTCTTGGTCTGGCGGGTTATTACCGCCGCTTCATTGAAAACTTCTCAAAGATTGCAGTTCCTCTAACTGCTCTAACTCAGAAGAACAAGCCATTTGATTGGGGTTTCAAACAAGAGGAAGCTTTTCAAAACTTGAAGCAAAAACTTTGCGACGCGCCTGTTCTGGCTTTGCCTGAGGGCAATGATGATTTCGTCGTTTATTGCGATGCATCTAAATTGGGTCTTGGCTGCGTTCTGATGCAAAGAAACAAAGTCATAGCATATGCATCGAGGCAGTTGAAGATACATGAGAAGAACTACACCACTCATGATCTTGAGTTAGGTGCAGTTGTCTTCGCTCTTAAGATCTGGGGACACTATTTGTACGGTACAAAATGTGTCGTTTTCACGGACCACAAAAGTCTTCAGCATATCTTCAATCAGAAAGAACTCAACATGAGGCAACGACGTTGGGTTGAGCTTCTAAACGACTATGACTGTGAACTTCGCTACCATCCTGGTAAGGCGAATGTCATAGCCGATGCATTAAGTCATAAGGAACGTACTAAGCTTCATTGTAATTCGTGTTCAATCTGATATTCAAGCTCGATCCGATATCCAAGCCCGCATTTCTCAGGCTCAACACACTTGTGTTTCACAAGGTTTGATGGATAAGGAATTTCCCTATCACATAACCCCTGATCTGGAACTGAAGGACAATGGATCGTATTACTTCATGAACCGTTTGTGGGTCCCAAGCCAAGATAACCTTCGCACCTTGCTTATGGATGAAGCCCATAAGTCTCGTTATTCTATTCATCCTGGCTCAGATAAGATGTATAAGGATCTTCGTATTCAGTATTGGTGGCCTGGTATGAAGAAAGACATTGCCGTATATGTATCAAAATGCCTTACTTGTCTTAAGGTTAAGGATGAACATCAACGTCCTTCTGGTTTATTGGTGCAACCAGAGATCCCAGTTTGGAAATGGGAAAACATTACTATGGATCTCATTACTAAACTTCCACGCACAAAGAAAGGTCATGATGCCATCTGGGTAGTGGTTGATCGTCTTACTAAGTCAGCGCATTTCTTGCCAATCCGTGAGGATTTTTCTGCTGACAAACTTGCTCAAATCTATGTGGATGAAATTGTAGCTCGACATGGTGTTCCTTTGAACATCATTTCTGACAGAGATGCTCGTTTCACTTCTCATTTTTGGAGAACCATGCAATCTGCTATGGGGACCCAACTTAATCTGAGCACAGCTTATCATCCGCAAATGGATGGTCAATCTGAAAGAACAATCCAGACTCTGGAGGATATGCTTAGAGCTTGTGTGATCGATTTTGGTGGTAGTTGGGATTCACATCTTCCGTTGAATGAATTCTCCTACAACAACAGTTATCACTCCAGCATCAACATGGCTCCTTTCGAGGCTCTCTATTATCGAAAATGTCGTTCACCAGTCTGCTGGAATGAGATCGGCGAGGCTCAGCTTACTGGACCTGCCCTCATTTTAGAGACAACTGATAAGGTTAAGAAAGTTCGTGATAACCTTCAGACAGCTAGAAGCCGTCAAAAGAGTTACGCGGACCAAGGACGCAAGCCCATGGAATTTCAAGTCGGTGATCGAGTATTACTTAAGGTCTCACCTTGGAAATGTGTGATCAGATTTGGAAAGAAAGGAAAACTTGCACCTAGATACGTTGGACCATTCAAGATCGTCGAAAGAATCGGTAAGGTAGCCTACAAACTTGAGTTACCTCCTGAACTTGGAAATGTTCATCCAACCTTTCACGTGTCCAATCTCAAGAAGTGTTTAGCTGATGAGAACCTCCACATACCACTTGACGAAATTCGTGTTAATAAAAAACTGAAATTTGTTGAGAAGCCAGTGGAAATCATGGAACGTGAAGTCAAGTGGCTCAAACACAAGCGCATTCCATTGGTCAAAGTCCGCTGGGAATCTAAACGTGGACCTGAGTTTACTTGGGAACGTGAAGATCAAATGAAGGCGAAGTATCCGCATCTATTCCCACGAGTTTTCTCTAAATAAATTTCGGGACGAAATTTCCACAAGTAGGGGAGACTGTGACACCTGTGTTTGTAATCATTGTAAACAGTTCAGTTATCCATAAAACAACGTTATTTGATCCCAATGTTTGTTTGTTTATGTTTGACATTTTTAATGTTTTGACTTTTGTTCAATTTCAAACTCTATATCGCTTTCTGGAAAGTTATACGCAAACTGGTGCGTAAACGTAATCAGTTTAATGCGAAAAATACTCCGGAACATCAACATATACTTAACATACCTTAAATAACCTTTACATAACTTAGAAATAAGTTTTGAAGGCTCTGGTATGGCAAAATCAAGTTAATTCGCCTACAGGGACTAAATTTGACAAACTGTGAAAGTATGTCAATTTGAACTGTAACAGACATTCCGGAACATGACCATAAGTTAAACATACCATAAATATCCTTCACATAGCTTAGAAATAGGCTTTAAGGGGTTCGGTGTGCTAAAATAAACTTTTGGGTCATTCAGGGACTAAAAGCATCAAAAAGTGCACAAGTTTGCATTTTCGCGCATAACTTACGTTCTGAATACATCCGGACATCCAAAAATCTATGTAAGCACTAAAATATTTTATTTTAGTGTTTGGCATGAGAAAAACCCTTCCGTCACGCAATATGGATCGTTTTTCGCACTTATGCGCATTCCGTCGTAATTAAGCGAACATCGCGATCGTACGACCAAACGAACCAACATCCGGCATATTTTTGAACATGTTTCATGTACACAATGTTTAGGCATCATTTTAGGGCCTTAACGTTGGCTTAACGGGCCTTAAACGGGTCGGAAATGAGCTTAAACACCAACAGGGACTAAAACTGACATTTGTTGAAACTTGTTTCTGACCAGAAGGGCCAGGCGGCCCGCGTGAGTCTTGTGTGCCCCCTTATGCGGCCCGTGTCAGCTTCCCAGATCAGTTTAATCAGTTTTAACAGTTATTTACAGCTGTTAACCACTCAAAACTCACCCACACTTGTCATTACCTGATGGTGGGGGGCCAATTTGAGTTACCATAGGGTTGCAACAAGTGTAGGGACAAGATCAAAGCACGTTATTCGATAAACGATCCTAACGGTCTTGCAAATCCTATAAATACCCCTTGATTCACAACTCAAAACCCACTTGAATTCTGATTTTTCTCTAAGTTGGGGTGTTCTATCACTTCATACCTGAGAAATATTTGGAAATCAAAGCTTTCGGGGACCCTTTGTAAGTGTTCCTTCGTTCTTTTATTCTTTAAGCGTTAAAAGTCAAACTTTGTTTGACTTTCTGCGTTGACCAGTTTATGGTCAATGCGAAGTTCGTTTGAACTTCATAACGTGAGCGTAATCACGATGGTTATAGTCCCTAGTGACTATACCTACTGATTTCCACGTTATTTAGGCTCAGTGACGAGTCGTAGTTTCGGCCAAAATGCGTGTTATTGCGTATTTTGTAACCAAACAACTCTTAGGTATCAAAACCGTTTGTTTTGATACCAAACCTGTTTTCTAAACTTAGTTAAGCATGTTTTAACATGCTTAGCTCGTCACTTTTAGTTTAGTGCTTATATAGGGTCGTAAGGTAAGCGATCTAAACAATCGCTTATACTTTTGAACCCGACCCGTTTGGTCGATCATTAGGATCCGACCAAACACATTAGGTGACCATAGTTGTATAGGGATAACCTTCCGAGGTTATACCTTATGGTCACATCGTTTGAGTAGTTGTATGATAGGTAGTATATATGCCTTAGGTAAATTACCAAAATGCCCTTTGAACGCCAAAATTCATTTTAAGCATATGTAACATAACTTTTGGTATCTAAACTGATTTGGTAACAATAATAGACATGTTAAGGCATATTTTACTTATCATAGGGCTAGTTAGGCGTTCCGAACGCGTTTCACGCGAACGACGCGTTAAAGTAGTATAAGCTACCTAAACGGGTCGTAATGGGTCGTAAGCACTTAGGTTAGGTTTCATTTTAGTATGTAGGCTTTGTTAAACCATATTACACGAGTCTCCATACTCGTTTGGTTTACGAACCCTCATTCTATCCAATCCTCCGATTTAGGTCCGGTTTGTTAACATAGCTACCTATATTAGGTGCCGTTTAATTTCCGTGATCTCTAGCATTGTTTGGTTGTTACTCAAGGACTACTAAGCAATCTCAAGTGAGTACATAGACCCCTCTTTTACTGTTTTCAAACTGTTTTGGGGTGAAACACATGTGCCTACTTTTTACTTTCATGTTTACCATGTTTTCATATCATATACTTATTATGTTCATTAGTACACTTACAGTACATGATTTCATTGTGTTTCTGCTACGTATGTCCTTTGTTGCATACTTAGTACATTGTTTTACATTACATTTCACGCTATGTATGTTCATTTGATTGCATACTTAGTGCATTGTTTTCACATGCTTACATTTTGGAATGACATTTGGTTTGTTTAAATGGGACAAAGATACATTCATTAACATTAGCTACGCCATTCGTTAGTAGGTAGTGGTACCATATGAAATGACAACTCCCGTTCCTAACATCCTAGGTATGTTTGGATGGAAGGAATGACCGAATTCGATAAACATAACACAGAAAAACCTTTAATTTGTTTAAAGGTCTATCACCACAGTCACAAGGCTTGAATGTATGCATTATAACAATACCGCATAGATGTTTGTATCAGTATAGCATTCATTTGTTTCACAAAACATAACTTTGATTTAAACCATGTTTAATTCGATACCCTGTTTTTGTGCATTTTACCTATGGTTTAGTATATATATTTCACTTGCCATACATGATATTTTTGGATACACAATTCATGATTTACATTAAACATAAACATTTTGACATTGATATACACATTTAGTGATTTACATCAGACATAGACATTTTGATATGGTTTACACAATAACACTTGACAATTGATTTATACATGAACAATTTACAATGGTGGTTGGTTTGGGTAAGTGATTTGAGTAACGAGGCGTGTGTAATATGATACAAGTATGGTGGATAAGCCGCTGGTACTTCCTATATATAAGTGCTTGTATGATATTACATGTCGTAGCGTTACTTAAATCATTTCAATATTTGACATATTACATTTTACATAAACAACTTATTTTTCACAAGACATTGTCTTACAAAACAGTTTATTTTATCCAACTCATTTTACTCGGTTATTTTATTAACCATACACCATTCTTTTATATAGTCTGATTTCTTATCGAGTTTTCATACGATTTATAAAAGAAAACACTTAATAAGATTTATGACTAATTTTTATTAAACATATCTTTTAAAACCCAAGTCATAAATTCTATTTTCACTAAACCTATGTATCTCACAGGCATTCTTATGCTGACGTACCTATTTTCACATGTGTTTTCAGGTGCTGTCGCTTAGGATGATGATCGTGACATTAGGGCGGACCTGTGCCTTAGAGACATAAAACGAAGATAGACTTAGTTTAATTATGTTATGTACTCTTGGTTTCATGTTTAAAGACAATGTAACTCTCTTGTTGATAAATAAAATATAACTTTGTATGCCATGGTTGTGAAACAATAATTCTGTTACAACACTCCCTGACGTTTCCACCACGTGTTTCTCGTTTTACGTGGTCGGGGTGTGACACAAAAGTTCAAATCTTTTACAATTTACAACATATTTAACGATAAAGAGAGCATTCACATATACAATGGTTATCCAAGATTAACCCGCCCGTAAAACTAGCAAGTTATGCACACCCCTCACAATGTTCTCTCCACTCGGCTTATAATTTGGCTAATGTGTATAATGTATTAGTACTTCAATCAATTAATCGCTCAAAACCGATTAGAACACGTACCCGCATAGGCTTGCAACTCACTCATTCTCCACCACCGATCACGAATACTAAGCACAAGTCATAAGGTCTTTGTAAGGGTTGTAACGGTGCTAGGCTAAGGGTAGGAAATGGGATATTTTAAAGTGGCTAAGGTGATGAAAATTCGATTTTTATTACAAAACAACGAATCTACGCACAACTAACTACCAAAATCAAACTAGAAGGCAACAAGCTCTCACCTTTTATTTCTCAACTAAGAACACATATTTTTGTTCTTTTCTCAACAATTTTCTCATCTTTTTCATAACATTTTATGAATTTTCTTTTCTTTTTCTTTTTTTTATGCAAACAACAAACAACTATACAAATTTGACTATTATAATCGAATTTCCATCACACGGGTTTAAGAGAAAAAGGTTTTAAGGTTATTGGCTAAAGGGTGGTCAAAAGAAGGGATTAGGCTCAAAATTGGCTACTAGGGGATAACTTTCGGGTAAGGATATAAAAATGGTGTAAAAGGAAAAGGTTTACCTAATGCCTTAATCATTCTCGTGCTTGTATTCGGTCTATGGTCTCAAACGTATCAAAAGTTGCAAGTTCTACAATACGCGACTAATGGTCCACTCAAACAAAGAAACATGTAAATGTAAATCTATGATATAAAAGTGGCTCAAAACCTCACGTATAAGGGTATGATATGTGATATGCATCAAATGCTAGTTCCTTAAGCGAATTACTCCTAAATAACCACCCGCTAAATACCCGTCATGTTATTAATTTGAACTTGACCATGACAAAAGAACAAATGGGTTGTGCCATCCCTCGTTGACTTAGTTACTTGTGCTTTTAAGATCGTTTTTGAAACAAGAAATTTTTGAAATTTTCCCCCCATCCCCACACTTGAGGTAAAGATTGTCCTCAATGTGTAGTGTTTAAATGAACGGGCCAAAATCGAAAACTTTTACTACTCCCCCATCCCCACACTTGAGGTAAACATTGTCCTCAATGTGTAAGAACTAGAGTTTGAAAACACACAAGGGATGTGACACGGCTAACCTTCCCAAAATTTCACCCCGGAAAAATAAAATACAAAATACAATCCACTTATTACTAAACTAAGAATCAAGGTAAGAAGGGAACGCATGCACCTGATTGTTGTCGCGTGATGCCCATATCTTCTTCTTCTCTTCATAAAAACGGTTGTCTCTCGAACATCATATACCTACAAATTCTAACCCTTGTGTAAAAGCATGCTTCTC
>JARYGA010028048.1:0-44260 GCA_030545235.1 Helianthus tuberosus | reverse complement strand
CCTTCTTGTAACCCTAGTTTTTTCTTGTGATCATTTGTATAACAGTCTGTGATTAGAGATTTGATCTATTGAATCTCTATAACGAACTTGTTAGCAGTTGTGAACGATTTAAATCCAGGGTTTTTTCGTTTCTGTTTTTTTTTCATTCGCCGCCCTAAAGATCATTACGAGTCCCTGAATTATTAGATTGGTTGTTATTGATCGCGATTAACTGAGATTAATTTAGCTAGATTGATACACCGGTTTAATAGATCAAGGGTTGAATATTGGATCTAGGGTTTAAGGATTAGGGTTTCTTGTGGGTTTTTTGCGTATGACATTGTGGTGGAGTGTTACGTGATTTTGATGCATGGAGAGAAATAGAGATCAGGGTTTGGAGGATTTAGGGTTTCAGTCGTTTAATGAAAGATTGCATGGGGATATCTTCATCAGGAACAGCAATGTGAAGCCGGCAAGCACACAGGAGGTCCGAGGTAACATGCTTTCATTTGCGAACAATAATGATATCAGAGCCTTAAAGATTGATGGTAATCCATTGCTACCGAGACGTGGTAATATCCAGAAAGAGCCAACTCGGATTAATGTTATTGACGAACTCGAGAAGATCACTGTTCCGGTTCAGGTGGGTAACTTAAATGTAGTTCAGGATCCGGAAAAAGATATGGAGAAAGACACAACCAATTGCTCGTATGCAGCTAAAGTGATGATGAATAGGTTGTCTAAGAAAGAAGTAAATTTCAGGAAGTTGGATTCGGTAGACACGGTGCAGGATGCGGATGTGTTTATCCCTAGGGAGGTCGTCCGAAAGGTCCAGGAAAAGTTTGAAAATGTTTTGTATGGCTATTTCTTGGGTAATCGTCTTCCTTTCCCAGTGGTGGAGTATTATGCTAAAAACGTGTGGTCTAAATATGGGTTCTCCAAACTTATGATGAATTCGGATGGTTTCTTTTTCTTTAAATTCGATACTAATGAGGGCATGGCTAAAGTGTTAGAAGGAGGGCCTTGGTTAATCAGGAAAGTTCCTTTCTTTCTGAATGTGTGGTCTCCATCAGTTAGCTTGAAAAAGGAGGGCATTAAGTCTGTCCCGGTATGGGTGAAAGTGTTTAATGTTCCTATATCTGTTTACACGGATGATGGATTGAGCTTGTTAGCTTCTAAGATAGGGACTCCAAAGAGACTTGATGTGTATACGGCTGACATGTGTGCAGACAGTTGGGGTAGGAGTAGTTTTGCTCGAGCATTAATTGAGATAGATGCGGATAATGAGCTGAAAGAACACATTGTTGTTGCTATTCCGAAGCTTGATGAGGAAGGGTACATTACTGAGAAGGTGAAAGTGGAATATGAATGGCAACCGCAATGTTGCTCGGTATGTTGTATATTTGGCCATAATGACCAGACTTGTGCCAAGAATGTCCAAAATAAGGCCAAACAAGTGGTTGTTGATGAGGATGGGTTTACTACGGATAAGAGGAAGGTAGCTCGGGTGGGTGTCATGCACAAAAAGCAAAAACAGAAGTTCATTTATAAGCCAAAAGTTAACAAAACTGGGCCAAGCACATCTGGTACAAAACAGGATAAAATGGATGACACTAGGAACGAAAAGGTGAAAACACAAAATTCTTTTGATGCCCTATCTACGGGTGATGGGGATTTGGATGCGGGCAACATTCGAAATGTTAATGAGGGAAATCCTGGTAGAAGAGAAGGTAAAGGAGAAAATGAACGACTGGAGGATGAGGTTGTGGAGACGGTTCCTACTGAAATGTCGGCTTTTATGCAAGGTGTTCATCAAAATCATTCTGAGGGGGCAAGCACTCCCGGTAACATCGGTGTAAATGGATAGTATAGCCTCATGGAACATAAGGGGTTTGAACCGACCTCTGAAACAAAGTGAGGTTCGTATTTTATTATCTGAAAATAAGTTATCTGTTTGTGCTATTCTTGAATCTCATGTGGATATCATGAAGCTTGATAAGGTGTGTAAGGGTGTTTTTCGGTCTTGGAGTTGGACATCAAATGGTGGGTTATGTAATCGTGGGACTAGGATCATATTGGGTTGGAATATTGAAGTGGTTGACATTATGATCTTGGACCAAACGGACCAAGTCATTCATACACAGGTCTTTTCCAAAGCTGATAATAAATCTTTTTTTGTATCGTTTGTTTATGCAAAGAACAAATACCAGGAGTGAAGAAGTCTTTGGGATAGTTTGTGTAAGCAAAAGTTTTTTTGCCATGATAAGTCTTGGGTCGTAATGGGTGATTTTAACTCCGCTTTACATATTGAGGATTCTCTGCATGGTCCTTCCACTCATACGATCGGAATGAGAGAATTTAATGAGTGTGTTCAGTTTTCGGAGCTGCTAGATATTAACAGTCATGGGCTGCACTACACATGGAACCAGAAACCAAAGCATGGTATTGGGTTACTAAAAAAGATAGATCGTGTGATGGGCAATATGAAGTTTTTAGAGATGTTCTAGGATGCGTTTGTTTTATATCATCCTTTTCGGATATCTGACCATACCCCGTGTATTCTGCGAATGGTGGCTTCGGTCAAGAACCATCCGAAACCGTTCAAGTTTGCTAACTTTATTACATCGAAGCCGGAATTCAGGGTGTGTGTAGAACAGGAGTGGAAAAAGCATGTTGACGGGTTTACAATGTTTGCGGTCACAAAGAAGCTCAGAAACCTGAAACCAGCTATGCGTAAAATTTTGTTTAATCAGGGTAATCTGCATGACAAAGTAGCTGACCTGAGAAAGAAGCTGGATAATATCCATACTCTTATTGATACCAATCCATTTGATATTGATCTTCGTAACATGGAGGCTAAGTGTCTTAAAGATTTTCAGATGGCAGCTTATGATGAAGAATGTTTTCTTAAGCAAAAAGCTAAGGTGGAGTGGTTGTGTGCTGGAGACTCTAATACTAAATTTTTCCATAACAGTGTGAAGTGTAGGAATGCCAGAAGTAAGATTCACTCTATCAGGGATGTTAATGGGGTCCGTTATGAGGGAGAAGGTATTTTTAATGCGTTGGTTTCTCATTATGCTAATTTCTTGGGTATGGAGGATCGGGTGACTAGTATTAATATGGATGATATTTGTGTCAATACTCTAAGTACTGAAGTTGCAGTCAATATGGTTCGGCATGTAACTCGAGAGGAAGTTAAAAATGCTATGTTTAATATTGGAGAGAATAAAGCTCCGGGTCCAGATGGGTATACTTCGGCGTTCTTTAAGTCTTCTTGGGATATTGTGGGTGAAGATGTGACCTCCGCAGTGCTAGAATTTTTTGATAATGGCAAACTTTTAAAACAACTAAATCACACTATTCTTGCTCTTGTTCCTAAAGTTGATATTCCGGACTCGGTGATTGACTATCGTCCGATATCGTGCTGTAATGTTTTGTATAAGTGCATAAGCAAGATCATTACGGATCGAATCAAGGGTAGTTTGGAGAGATTGGTGAGTATTAATCAGTCTGCTTTCATTCCTGGAAGGAAAATTTCGGACAATATCTTGCTAACTCGAGAGCTGATGCATAATTACCATTTGAATAAGGGCCCTGCTAGATGTGCGTTCAAGATAGATATACAGAAAGCCTATGATACGGTCAACTGGGAATTCTTAGAGAATGTGCTTAAGGCTTTTGGTTTTCATCATAGGATGGTTGCATGGATTATGGAGTGTGTTACTACGACGTCGTTTTCTGTTAGCATTAATGGTAATCTGCATGGTTATTTTAGAGGAAAACGGGGGTTGAGGCAAGGTGATCCTATGTCGCCATACCTTTTCACGTTGGTTATGGAAGTCCTATCTTTATTGCTTCAGCATGTGGTTGTGTCTAGTAATGGGTTCAAGTATCATGCTCAATGTGCTAAACAAAAAATCATTAATGTCTCTTTCGCTGATGACCTATTTATCTTTGTGCATGGGGATGTTTGTTCCGTGGGGAAAGTTAAGCAAGCTCTTGAGAAGTTCACTAGTATTTCGGGTTTGATTCCGAGCCCTGCCAAAAGTACGGTGTATTTTTGTAATGGTCCGCTTAACGTTAGACAGGATATCCTTCATTTGATGTCGTTTCAAGAGGGCTCTTTTCCGGTTAAATATTTGGGGGTGCCGTTAATAACTACCAAGCTCATTTTTAAGGATTGTAAACCTCTTGTTGAGCGTATGGAAAAGAGGATTGATAGCTGGCTTAACAAGTCTCTGTCATTTGCGGGTAGGTTACAACTTGTGAAATCTGTTTTATCAGCCATGCATATTTATTGGGCTTCGGTCTTTATCATTCCTACTCGGGTTATTCATGAGCTGGAGAAATATATGAGGAGATTTTTGTGGAATGAGGGGGTTCAAGGTAGGCGAGAGCAAAAGTGGCTTGGTCAGATGTTTGTTTGCCTAAGGAGGAAGGCGGTCTTGGTATTAGAACCATATCGGATGTCAATAAGGCCCTAATGACAAGCCACATCTGGAGCATTATCACTAGAAGGAAGTCCTTGTGGGTCGAATGGATTTATTCATACAAGTTGAAAGATCGTTCTTTTTGGGATGTTCAATTACGAGGTAGTATCAGCTGGGGATGGAGGAAGCTCCTGTCTATTCGTGACATTGTTCGGCCGTTCATCTGGAAGTTAGTTCGGAGTGGGTTTCAAATGAATATATGGAGTGATCATTGGTGTCATCTTAGTCCTCTTAGCTCGTTCATAACGCCAAGACGTATTTCTAATGTTGGGTTCTCTATATCTTCTTCGTTGGCGGACTTAATTGATATTGATGGGCAATGGAAGTGGCCTCAAGCTTGGTATGATATCTATCCAGTTTTAATTGAGTTGAATGTTCCTCAGTTGATTCACAACATGGCAGACCGTACAGTATGGAAGGATTTGCAGGGAAACCATTGTCATTTTCAGTCATTGGAGGTATGGAATGTGATTAGACATCGTGAGAGTCCGGTTCCATGGGTTAATGGGGTTTGGTTTTCGCAATGTATACCAAGGCACTCGTTTCATCTTTGGTTGGTTATCAAGAATAAACTAAAGACTCAGGATAGGTTGGCTGTTTGGGAGGTGGGAAGCGCTACTAATCTAAATCTGATGTGTTGCCCATTATGCAAAAATAATCGAGATTCAAGAGATCATCTTTTCTTCTAAAGTATGGCAGGAAGTCAAGCAGATGGTGTCGTTGGATCAGGTTGATGACTCGTGGCAAGCTATAATGGATTGGATGGGCCAGAATGCTTCATCTAAGAAGACAGAGCACATTGTATGCAAGTTAGTCATTATTGCGGCTACTTACTTTATATGGCTCGAGAGAAACAACTGCCTGTTTTCTAATGTTCAATCTAATAATGCTTCGGTGGTTGGGAGAATCAAGAATACGATCAGGCTTCGTCTAATGGGATTTGAGTTTAAAGGGAATTCCAAAGTTCATAACATGTTAAAGAAGTGGGAGATCGCTACAAACGAAGAAGTGAAGGACCCGGGTTAGGGGTTGTCTAAGTTTTTCGGTGTTTGTTGCTTTACGCTTGGCTGTTTGTTTATGTGGTTTTGGTGTTGTGTTTGTATGTAGCAAACTGGTTGTGTGGTTTTTGTGTTTTCTCCTAGGCTTGGCATGTCAAGTCTAGTTGGTGTGTCATTTTAGGCTCACCCTTGTACTGATTTGGTTGATTTATAAAATTCACCGGGGTAACCCTTTACCCAAAAAAAAGAACTTATGGTTTTTGGAACAACTTTAAAATGGACAACCAACTGTGAACTCGCTCAACTTTGTTGTTGATTCGTTGCTGCATGCCTTGCAGGTCGTTAGGTGCTTAGATGGAGCTTGCACGAGAAGGAGAGGTCGTTGTTGGACATGGACTGTTGAGTTCCATGTTAAACATTTGAACTTTTAAACTTATACTTTGGTTTTAAACTTTATGCTCCCGCTGATAACTTGAATTTGATTAATTTGTTTTGTACACCAGTTATATTGTGTGGTTGAACTTTTATTTATTTAATTACGTTGTTCAATATGATTGGTGGCTGGATCCTGGTCAGTCACGCCTCCTGCGGTGATACTCCGCTTGTGGATTTTGGGGGTGTGACAGGGATGACAGATCTACTCACGATCAACTAAAAGGAGAAGTCGCGCCGAAAGGAGCATATTGGTTAGAATCCAATTCATGAGAAGAGTCCAAGCGAGAGACTATAACAGTCAAAAGGCCTTCGGCTAAAATACAAATAGTCACAGAGCTCATTGTTTCACTCATAAAAGATGATGGATAAGCAGTCGTCTCTTACTATATTCCGTCCTAAGTAAGGAATGGCGGGATGGATTAAAGCAAGAATCCCTCAACCCATTCGGTTAACTATATCTGCTCTAGGAAATAGGGTTGATTTGTGACAACTTTCGTCACCGTCTTTCTAACTGGTATGGTAGGCTAGCTAGTTGACGGGCTTTTAACTACGGTCTGGTTTCAAAGACCGGACACCAAGACACCTATAAGTATACTACTAGATTGAAGGCCTTTTGATGATGTTGGGATGATGACAAGTCTCTGCCTGCAGACTAACACTCTGGAGACTGCGGGTACCTACGGTGCAACCCCGCTTAGGTCGGAAGCCATCCCAGCCTGGGCGAATTGGGTCTTTGCATTAACTAAAAAAAGGATAAAAAGCGCATCAGGTATAGGAAGGACTTCTTACAGGAGCACAGGAGAACAACCTATATCAAGGATGGTAGCTGACTAGCACTAACAAGAGGGCACTGATGGGATGAGTTCCTTGATTTACTAGTCAAGAGATTCTCTGGGGAGCTTTTTTTTTTTTGGGTAAAGGGTTACCCTGGTGATTCTATTATAGACAACCGCCAAATAAGTACAAGTAGTGAGGATGAGTTCCCCACTAGTTCATATACAGGACAGGCCCCATATATGTAAGCAAAAATGTCAAACAACCAAATACCCTATCAACCTAGTCTACTACATCATGAAAAAGACTATCTAGTTGACAAGACAAAAACTAAAAAAAAAATCTTCATCCACCATCATCAAAAATGAAGTTGCCCCCAAGAAGCAACCCCCTAGCCCGATCCAAAAGAACTCTATTCATTGGAGAATCTTGTATGAGAGGTGCTTGCCCCTACCCTAGCAGATGTGGGATGCGTGCCCGATGTCAGAAAATCCTTGCTTTCATCATAAACCACCTCTACCTCATCCTCATCAGACTCCTCACTTGGACCACGACCCCCTTTTCTGTTTCCCTGTAAGGAACCCCCATTCCCACCACCAACATCAAGAGCACTAAACGGGTTATGAGTTTGAACCTTAGACGAGTTAGTACCCTGCTCATTTACATAGGGAGAACTCCCTGTCTTTTTCTTTCTATCCACAGGACGATATTCAAACTTGGGTTTCAGGTTATTAACTTGAAAACCACTCTTCTTTGCACTCTTTTTCGACCTAACTTCAGTGTAACCATCCTCATCTACTTTCGGCTTGTTTGTAGGAGGTTTCGACGTCGAACCCATGCATTTAGGACATCCCTCAGAGTCATGTCCAAACACATGACAGTGGGCACATCTTGGTGGTATCCATTCATATTCCACTCGAATAGTCTCAGTAACATACTTGCCTTCCTCCAACTCGGGAATATCCATGGTTAGGACCTCTTTAAAGTCATGTTCAGCCGATATTTCAATGAGAGCCCTAGCATAGCTGCTCCTTCCCCAAGCCTCATTACACATATCACTTGTATACGAATCCAACCGCATAGGAGAACCAATTTTAGAAGCCAGCATGCTTAACCCATCATCTGTATACGCCACTTACGGAATCTCATGCAATTTAACCCAAACCACAACCTTTTTAATATCTTCTTTTTTAAGGGTGTTTGTAGGGGACCAAGTGTTTAGAAATAAAGGTTTATTACGAATCAGCCATGGCCCCCCCTCAAGAACATTATTCATACCTCTACTATCTTCAAACTTGAAGAAGAAAAACCCATTCGAATTCATCATAGTCTTCTGTAGACCATATTTCTTCCAATTTGTTCTGACGAAGTATTCAACAATCGGATAAGCAATTCTATCTCCTAGGAAATACCCATAGAGAGTGTTAGCTAACTTGTTATTGACCTGTTGCACAGAGGCTATTGGTAAGACAACATCCACTCCCTCCAATGAGACATCAGACTTTAGTGTCCGAAAATATATTTCATGAAATAGAAGATGAAAAGAAACCTACAGAGGTTATTAACCCGGCATTAGAAAAGACGATATCCACAATGTTTCCTTCATTTTTGGATAAATATCCTGATCTGATCGATGGGTGCATCAAATACCAAGATGATCTACCTGATAATGACTGATAACTATAGCAATAACTATAAAAAAAGTACTATCCTATTAAAGAATTAAATTAGAAAGGGATTCTTCTTAAATAGATAGAATAAATAGATAGAAAAGGCCTTCTACTTACAGGTAAATAAGTCCCTACTAGTGGGATAGCCACGTACTCAGAAAAGAGTTTGCACTACTAGGGCGAGGATACCTATTTCTATATAAGAGAGAACTACATAACAGTTGGGGCGTTAAGCCAGCTATTCCTTTCAGTAGTCTAATGAGTACGCCCCTACTAAAGGGCCTCCCTTTAAATATAAAGACAGAAGCGCCTCCAATTGCTCACCAAGAATAAGTTTGAGCGCGAGAGCAAAGAAATCGGGGTCATTTACGCTGTTGTGACAAGAGAAGTCGACCAAAGGGGTGCTGATCAGTCCATAAAAGTCCCTAACGTGAGTGCTCTAGAATTTGCTAAAAGATTTATGGCCTATTCTATAAGGTTACACTTTACTTTAGTCCTGTGTCCCTTCGGGTTCTCCGTACTCTCTCTTCTCTTCTGGAGTTTACACTTTCCTGTTTTCAAAACTGCGAGTCAATTTGCTGTGTTCGAACAGGTTACGCGGTGGATCTTCTCTTATAAGGTCTACTCACGTCAAGGTCTTCCGGCATCTAAACGTTGGAAGTGCCATTATCTCTTAATGTTTTCGCTGACTGGCTTTACCATTGAAGTTTTGGTTAGCATTTCCAGATTTGGGAGTGTTGACTGCAGAGCAGTATGTAGAATGGTAAGGGCGTTTATCATGGAGCGTGTACGTCCATCAAACTTCAATGAAGTTGAAATTGATCGGATTCGTACTTTCTATGGTGCTATGGTGACGATGCAGATTGCATGTTTTAAAGATTTTTGAAAGAAAGATGGATGGAGTATCATCTCTGATATCTGCATTGGTATGCTACTGCATGGTTAGACTACTAGAGCAACGGCACTACTGCAAGCTTAAGAATAGAGTCGTGTGAGTGCATGGTTGGTCCTGAACCAGAGATGAGGTAAGGATATGTATACCTGGGTTAAACTTTTTGGGTTTATGAGTTGCTTTTTTCCTTTTTTGGACAAGCGCCGGAAGAGGCTTTCATTTAGTTGACGTTTTAGTGGGTGACGTCTATTAAAAAAAGAAAAAAGATGAAGAGTCAGTTTTCCTATGTCTTCGGGTGCCACAGCTGCTACATTAAACACTTCGTCTATGGTGTCTTTCACCCCGGGCAACGCAAGCTGTTGCCTAGTTTTGAGTCTTGCTCACCTTCAAGTTTTTTTTTGGGTAAAGGGTTACCCCGGTGATTCTATTAAAAAACAACCGCAAATAAGTACAAGTAGTGAGGATGTATTCCACACTAGTTCATATACATGACATGCCCCATATATGTAAAACAAAAAAGCAAGTAAATATACTATACATCAGAAGACACGACAAAACAAGATAAAACAAAACGAAAGCCTTCATCCGCCATCATCGAAGATGAAATTGCCAGACACCGGCAACCCCTTCACACGAACCAGAAAAAGTCTCTCCATTGGAGAACTTTGTGGAAGAGGTGCTTGCCTTTGCTCTCGAAGATGAAGAATATAAACCTGAAGTCATAAATTCACTAGTTTCATTATAGACTTCAATGACCTCCTCCTCATCCGAATCCAGTTTGTCACTATTAGTCTGCGCAACTTTCTTCTCCACTCGACCCACAGTGGTACCTCCCTGATTTCCATCATCATCCTTAAGGATGTCAAACGGGTTTGACGTTGAAACATGGTTATTCATCGGATTCCTCAAGGACGATTTTGGTTTAGGTTTGACAACTGGTCTGTAAACTAACTTAGGCTTCTGATTTTTCATATGGATGCCTTGGTTATTAACTTTCTTCTTCTTGGCACCCACAACCTGAAAATCATCATTATTCTTATCAGAATCCCCACTTGAAGTAACCTGAGGGTTCTTTGGGCACGAGCTAACATCATGACCGAACACACAGCAAGAGGAGCACCTTAGAGGCTCCCAATCATATTCAACTTTGACCTCCACCTTTGAATGACCATTACCATCCAAAGATGGGATTGCAACAGTAACACTCTTTTTTAACTCAGCTCCTGCTTGAACTTCTATAAGCGCTCTAGCATAGCTGCTTCTTCCCTAAGACTCAGCACACATCGTGGCAGTATATGAATCCAACATCTTAGGAGTCCCAATCTTAGAAGCGACCAAGCTAAGACCATCCTCGGTAAATGCCGCTAACGGCACATCATGCATCTTGACCCAAACTGGAACAACTTTAATATCCTCTTTTTCCATCTTGATAGAGGGCGACCACTCCTTCAAAATTATCGGTACACTTCTGATCAACCAAGGCCCATCCTCTAGCATTTGATTCATCCCTTCCTTAGTTTTAAACTTAAAGAAAAAGAAGCCGTTTGCATTCATCATAAGCCGAGAGAGACCATATTTAACCCAGTTATTTTTTTCAAAGTAATCGACCACAGGAAATGCCAACCGTTTACCTAGAAAATAACCATACAAAGTGTTAGCATACCTATCAGTGACTTTTTGAACCGAAGACAATGAAATAACAACATCCGCACCATCAACTGTCTCAGTAGATTCCATCACCCTGAAATTCACTTTAACATTCTCCTTAGTGTTCTTAACTATGTTAGCGAATGATAAAGGGTCTGCAGCCCCCGAATTCCGTGGTTTTCCTTGTGCAGCCAACAAATTCTCTCCTTCCAGACCTGCTGATGTCGAATACCCCATATTAGAATAATCCCAAAAGTGTTTCGAATGCTCACCAGCCGGTTTCTCTAGTTGAACTGGCACCGTGATCTTCGAAAGATCATCGATGATATTAGGCCGCACCTTCTCCACAGGAACCTGAACGGAAGAGTTGCTGCGATCAGTTTGCGGCGTCTGAATTGAACCCCTACGAGGCATCCACGTGTTTCCCTCAACATCGATCACCCGACTAGCTAAACTGTCAAACGAGAATTGTGGTTTACCGTGATCTTGAGGAAACGCCCCATCTGATTTACGATCATCCATTCGAAACCCTGTCAGTTAAATAAAAGAACCCTAGTAGCCGACAAACTTAATGCGCAGAAAAGAAACCTGAAAAACCCTTGTAGCCGTCAACCCTAATTCATTCAAGAGAGGACGAATCAGTTTGACAACTATGTAGTAACCCTAGAATCAGAACATACGCAGCAAAATACACTCCCTCTTTGTAAACCCAAACCAGACTATCAATGAAAACCAATAAACAACGGCAGCCAAGTGCAAAGAACCCAAGAATATGAGAAATTCGTAACCCTAATGACTAAAAACGGATCAATGACGATTATATTGAATTGCAAGGATAAACTAGAGATCATAAAACTCTAATCACACAAACAATCCTCATAATCAGCAAGTAATCACGAAAATTAGGTTAAACAATAGTGTGGTCGCCGTTTTTCTCCATCAGAGAGAGAGAACTAGGGTTTTATGCCTACTTTCAGCTCACCTTCAAGTTCAAGATTCTTTACCCACACTTTCACTCACAAAAAAGGCACTGAATCAGCTAATCATCTCAGTCGGAGACGAGATGCTGTTAAAGAGCCCTAATTCGTATTTGTGCTACGAAGTTGGTCAATCCCCAAGGATTGAATACTTTCCTCTCCTTAGTTCTTAACTTGGGTCTCTAGGAATGAATCAAATTATCGCATGAACGCAACTCCTTTCGTTCATTCTTATTCTTCACTTATCAATTATATTATATATATTATAATATATTATATAAGTCAAAGCCAGAAGTGGCTTGGAAGATGGAGTCTCTCTGGGCGAATTTGGCGATCTGGGCATTCTCGTGAAACCCTAACTGTTTTTGATCCTCCTATTCTCGATTGACCTTGGTTTTCATCTTAGGATTTACCATTCGATCCTTAGAAGATAATCAGTTGCAATCAGATTAGGATTTGTATTTAGGGTTTCGTTTTTTATTTGATTTCTGATTGTCGAAGGGATTTGCGGCTGCTAATTAGGGTTCGGCAAATCATATTCAGCGACAAATATTCAGTTTAGGGTTTCGGCATTTCATCGGCGCTTCTTCTTCGTTGTTTTCTGATTGGTTTGGTGTTTCATCTAGGGTGTCGGCATTGTTATCTGTGGCTGTTGCTATGGATGATCAGATTGCAGATAAACCAGACGTTCTTTCAAGGAAAATCAGGAATATCGATGGGAAACTGTTTGAGCCAAGACAAACATCCCTCTTGGCGGCTAGGGTTTCTGAACCGAATAAGAAGGTAACCTTTATGCTTCCATTGAATGATGTTGAACACGCTACTGGTCGTTCGGATTCTCCTAATCAGCAATATGCCAAGGTTTTTGATAAACGAAAAGTAGCTTTTGTGCTTCCATTGAATGATGTTAGTCCTAGCTCCCGAGCTAATTCTCAACATCAATCGTATGCTAATGTTGTGTCAAACAAACAAGCTGAACAGGGAGGTGTTAAGGTGGATTTTGGTTCGACAACTCAAAATCAAAATCAGAATGTTGATAACTCAGCAATGAATGCTAATGAGTCGGCTGATCAAGTCCCTAATATTAATTTTCGATCTCTAAAGTCGGATATCTCATTGGATGGAGTGGATGTTGTCCTACCAGTCGATTCTGTTCGTCAGGTTAACAACAGGTTAGCGAATACTCTTTATGGTTACTTCCTGGGGGATAGAATTGCTTATCCGGTTGTTGTATATTTTGTGAGAACAAATTGGAAGAAACATGGTCTTCAGAAAACTATGATGAACTCGAATGGGTTTTTCTTCTTCAAGTTTGAAGACAGAAAGGGTATGAATAACGTGCTTGAAGGGGGTCCATGGCTGATTCGTAATAAACCACTTTTTCTCAACACTTGGTCCCCTACAAGTAGTCTTAAAAAAGAAGATATTAAAAAGGTTGCGGTTTGGGTTAAATTGCATGACGTTCCTATAGTGGCGCATACTGACGATGGATTAAGCATGCTGGCATCTAAAATTGGGTCACCGTTGCGGTTGGATTCGTATACAATTGATATGTGTAACGAGGCTTGGGGAAGGAGCAGCTATGCTAGGGCTCTCGTTGAAGTATCTGCTGAACATGATTTTAAAGAGTTTCTAACCATAGCTATTCCTGAGTTGGATGAGAACAAGTATATCAATGAGACTATTCGGGTGGAATATGAATGGAAACCACCGAGATGTGCCCACTGCTGTGTATTTGGGCATGATTCTGAGGAGTGTCCAAAATGCATTCGATTGACAGTGAAACCTCCTACAAACAGTCCGAAAGTAGATGAGGATGGCTATACGGAATTCAAGACAAAGAAGAATGTAAAGAAGAGCGGTTTTCAAGTTAACAATCAAAAGCCCAAGTTTGAATATAGACCTGTGGATAAAAAGAAAAAGGCAGTGAGTTCTTCCTACGTGAATGCGAGGTGCACAAGTTCATCCAAGGTTCAAACACACAATTTGTTTAGTGCTCTTGGGTTCATTGAGGGGAATGGGGGTTCCTCCCAGGGGAGATATAAAGGGGGACGTGAGCTAAATGAGGAGTCTGATGATGACGAGGCAGAGGTTATATATGATGAATCAAATGAGTTTTTAACATCGGGTACTCATCCTTCGGCTTCCAGTACAGGGGCAAGCACCTCTCACATAAAGTTCAATGGATAGGTGGCTTTTGTTTCATGCTAAGGGGCTGCCGGTTGGTAGCAATTTCATTTTTGATGATGGCGGTTGACGTCGTTGTTTGATTTTTTAGTTTGTCTACTAGTTAGTCATATCATGATTGTAGTAGGCTAGTTTGAGTTGGTATGTTGGTTTGTTTGTTTTTTTGCTTACATATATGGGGCATGTCCTGTATATGAACTAGTGGGGAACTCATCCTCACTACTTGTACTTATTTGGCGGTTGTCTATAATAGAATCACCGAGGTAACCCTTTACCCAAAAAAAATATAAGTCAAAGCCTTAAGCTAAGCAGCATACTCGAATCCTTCAACGATGATGCTGCCGTTTCGGCTTACGACTCTTGAACTTGAAGGTGAGCGAGCCGGTTTAGTTTAGCTCACATCATGTGAATTCTTCAGGGAATTGGGTCTGTGTATAGTAATTGTTCAAAAAAACCCTACTCTTACTTAGTTCATGCTGTCAGGTGTCGATATGGCAAGTCTGGAGTCAGAAGATCGGTCCCTTCCTGCGCGTATAACACTCAGCATGTAAACTTCCTAACTATCTTGTTGAATGGCTTGTCTCCGGAAAGAAAAACAACCCTATCAGAGGAACGGAGTAGCTCGACCAGCGAGAGAGGAACGGAGTAGCTTGTCTAGAGGGAGAGGCTAGCTTATTGCGTTCCAACGGCTGCTCTTTTTAGCAGATTTCCTACGTTTAGGCATTAATGTAACGATACCTGTGGAGTCCCATTTGCGCGATAGAGGATAAATAAGTTGGGCTTGTGCTCGAAACCCTGGAAAGAAGATAAGATGAAGATAAGATACAGTAGATCCGGAGGTGAAAGCCACACAATCAAACAAGCGGTTCAACAACACAGTACCGAAAAAGCTATGGAAAGGCATTGGCTTGAAAGAGAGGTTACGGAGTCTCTCGACTAGGTATGTTGTTAAGAAAAGACCTCCCTACCCTAGAGCTAGATTCAACTTCCCCCGGGCTTGACCTAGGAAAGAAAATCGAAGTCAGTGTGTTAAGTGGCATTTTCATTTCACTTCTTGGCTTGGACACTCTCTTTGTCTAAGGTCTTGGCTTGGTCACTCCATTAAGCTTTCCCATCTCACAAGGGGAGTCTATTGAATTGGGTACGAAAGATTGCTATTCAAAGCATTTCTCCCTTCTAGGGAGATAAGATGACTCTTTTCCTTCTATGGAGCGGGATGTGAGCTTCTCGCCTACTGATCTTACACATAAGGTAGTTTACTAGATATCACTTATAGGTAAGTCTCTTTCAAGTCAATGCCTTCTTCGGCCCTCACCTTTCTCTCGCTCTGAGCTCTACTCTTCTGGTAAGTAGTATGTGCTTGCCCTGTTCGCTCATCTAATCGAGAATCTCGAATCTGTTTAGCCTTGCTATCATCTGCTGGTCATTCAATCTGATGGTAACTGGAATCAGAAAGAGGATAGGGGAATTAGGATAAAAAGAAAGTCAAGCACATCTCTCCATGTCACGAATCTCTCTGTCTTGCTATTAGCCCTAGGCTTAAAAGTAGCAGTACCCTTCGCAGGTATCTTCGTTTGAGTTCCCTCCTTTTTGGACTTCTTTTATATGTCCTATATGTCCGAATGTACATTATTTATAGCCTCTCACGGATCAAGAATAGGCCTTTCAGAAGGCATAGAAACTACATATGAGGAAGATGCAGATACGGAAGAGGAGCTCTACCCGGCGTTCATCCCGTAGTTGAGGTGAATCACCTTCATCAGCTTCTAGTAGGAGCTGAGCTCTTCCACTAGTTCTGGTAGTAAGGCTCTTCGGTCAATAGTTCGTAACACGGCTTTCGCTAACCTAGTAGAGTAAGTGGAGGTCGTTGATAGACGATTTGGTCTACTACCTCGGCTTGATCTATTGGGAATGGAATTTCTTTTTTGTCTTTCATGGATTACTGGATTAGCCTTTCGACTCCCTCCTATCGTAAGCAAGTCTTGAAGGTCGACCGATAACGAGAGAAGATTTTTCAAGAGAGTTGCAAAGAAAATGATGAACTAAAGTAGAAGGCTCAAAGAGCAATCAATCTAAGTAAACGAGATAGAGTTGATCCAAGTAGGAAGATAGCTTGTGCCAGATCAATCAATTCCCTCGGTAAGGCCTAATATATGCTATATACATACAATATATCATACCTTAGCACCTTTCTCGCTTTAGAGCCTAACATAAGGCGCGAGTAATAACCGTATAGGTCGACTTTCTCAAAGAGTCCGATCTCTATTGTTATTCATTCTAGCGACTGTTTGACGGGCTTAGATCCATAGCGAAGGTCTGCCCACGGCACGGCACAATAGCCAAACGAATGAACGAAAGACTACATAGAATGAAAGATAGCTTGAATGCAAGCAAGGGAGAACAATCCAACTATGAGATTGAACTAAAGCACCTCTCCTAAAAGACTACATAGAAGCAGAACTAGAGAAGACTAACACGGGGGAGAGACAACGGGGAGGAACCCAACTACAAAAGGTACATCGAACTCGAATGAACCAGAAGGCTTCCTCAGTAAGAAACCATAAGTCTAAGCAAGAGACTTACAGGGCTTCATTCATTAACACACTATGGGAGAGAAAGCACCCTCATCGAGCTGATTGACGTCGAGTCTCATACGGGGATCTTTTAATGCTCCAGATCACTCTATCAACCCATTCCAGTCCCACCTTTGTTGCAACTCATCAGCTATAGCCAGTAGCTAGGAGTTCTCACTTCAAGCGGATATTCGATAAATACAGCACCTCTAGTAGTTGGAGAAGGAGATAGGCCGCCCACCTATTCGATCATATGCCATACTTTCATCAACAAAGAATGGAAACCTGCCTGCTAACAGCAAAGGATATAGCCATTCCAAATCCACCCAACAACAACCGTTGCTTCGACCGGAGGTAGTTTACTAACTCTTTTAGGTAGAAGCACCTATTAGCATACAGTAAGTAGTGTGTTCTATCTTTCCGGAACTATATAAGAGATTATACATCCAGCACAGTCAAAGACCTTGCAACTAAGGGCTTCAACCGATGCCTTCAAGCTCACCTAACTTGGATGCTTCTAGCTTACCATCTATTAAGCCTCAAAACCTTTCCATAATTCTTTACTCCGGGTGAAAGACCATCATAAATGGGGAACCCGCAGTAGGAGTCCCGGGAGAGGAATCAACAACGGAAGGTGAAACCGATATCGAATAGGTGCTGAAAGTAGGCCTTCCGAAGGAGTAGTACCAGTGGGTAGAGAAGGTAATTCTAGTTCAACTATCGGGTAGGAGCCGGCCATGTATTATCTCAGCAGGGTCTTACATACCCCTAAGAAGATGTGCTTATTGCTCTACTTTGCAGCAACCAAGCTCCGACACTACATCCTTTCCACAACAGTGTTGGTAATTGCTCCACCTGATTAAGTATATGCTGACTCGTGTTGAAGGGGAGAAGTGGATCCTAGGGCAATCCGAGTTCACTTTTCGGTACGTTCCTATGAAGGCAGTCAAAGGACAGGTATTTGCAGACTTCTTGGCAGATCATACCATGAATTTTTTCGAGCTCGATGAAGAAGTCCTCGCCTTTGCAGAGGTGGTTCCATGGACTCTCTACTTCGATGGATCTAACACTTTGGGGCTGCAGGGGCTGGAGTGGTATTAATATCACCTTCAGGCCCCGCAAGCTGTTAAAAGATTGAATTTTCAAACCAGACGGTATCACCGTTTAGGAAAAAACTGCTTTCGTGCGGTCTCTTTCGGATGAATGTGAGTGGCAAAGTTTGGTTTAACTAAGGAGTAGGTCGTCCTATCTGATAGAGCGGGTAATGCTCAAATTCTTTTTGTATTTGGGGTTGACGCCGAGAAAGACTAAAGACGGGAGAGCACGCACAGACATCCTCGGAAAGCACTAATGAACTACGCCATCCCTGGCACTTATGCGGTGAGATACCAACCATACGATATCACCCACAAAGCTAAGAGGCCACAGACACCGAATAATACCCATAAAGAACGCTAACCGGCATCTGATGCCATCCGATAAGGGAGAACTCTTTCGGCAAAGAATTTTACCGATTTGAATCATTATGCTCGATAAAGGAAAAAAGAGAAGCTCAAATAGAAAACAGCACTACTGCTAGTAAGATAGCGATCCAGGCAAGTGCCAAAGAAAGAAGGGGTACAAGCAAGCGCAAGAATCAAAGCCGGTCAGGATCGAAGAGCTTAGATAGCAAGCAAGCGAGAAGGAATCCCTCAAAGGCAAGGTCTTTCATGCTTCGATGCGCGCTAAGACAACCGCTCATGTCTACTTCTAATGCGCACGAACTAGAGCAATCTCCCGGGAACCCCATCCCTAGTAAAGAGGTACTGACCATTGGTTCTATCGTGCCCCAGTTAACGATAGCCTCGGATAGACTAAGGATCTTAGGTGAGACCTAGAGTGCAGCCGGAAGAAAACATCCACATCTGAGATTCCATGTGTGACAAACTCAATTGAGAAATGCCCCTCTTGTACGCTAACGTTCTAGGATGGCAGGGCTGGTAAAAACTCTCCTTGATAAATTGAGTATGGAGAGCTCGGGTGGGGCATCAAGTCAAAGATTTCCCTCCAGAGTCTATTCCATAGCTGATTCCTTACTATCTACTGTAAGAGGCCTCTGACAGGTTCTTATGCCTGAAAGACATTCACAGATGGAGGGATGACGAATGGCTTAGCAGGAGCTGAATAAGTCTCGGATAAAGGCTTCACCGGTCATGCATTCACCAGCTTTTCTTTCTTTAGTTGCAGTATAGGAATGTCCTCTTAATTCAACTAGAAAGGTTTCTCAGTAACTGAAAATAGTAGCATAAACCACTCCTGCTGAGCTATAAAAGAACCTCTCCTGCCGGAATCATAAACTCCAGATTCTTCTGCTGTTCCTGGAGCTGCAGAAAGGGATGCTTTAGCTGTTGAGGCTAAGAAGGGAATTGAGGTAGAGCTGGCATAAGAGAATGATGTTACTGAGCTAATATTCAAACGTCTATTTATGTGAGAACTTCTTGCGCCTTTGGTTGACACCACCTTAGCCTTAGTTTTTTTTTGGGTAAAGGGTTACCATGGTTAAATTTCATTCAACACAAGTGAGGTATATAGTACATCCCAGTTCTCTAGAATGACATGCCATTGCTAGAGTTCACACGCAAAAACAACAAAGCAAACAGCTCATATGCAAACAAAGCAAACAAGTCAAAAACGACAGGCTAGCACCAAAAACGGCTCCAACCAAACGAGCTCATAAATCAGCCATGTTCATCTTGGTCCATCAGCAATTCTCGAGGGAGACTCCAGTCGCTCAAAACTTGACTCACGTTACTCGTTCTTCGAAACTTCATAGTATGTAATTTCATTCTAACGGTCATAAGGGTCACCTCAATAACTTGAGCCGCACTCCTTTTCTTTGACTCACCTTAGCCTTCGTTAGTAAGAGAGGGGTAACTATTAGATAGGGACTCCGGAAATTCATGTTTCTGGGTTGGAGTCACCGAAGTGAACGATAGGCAAGAGAAGACCCAAGTGTGGACCTGACAAGCATAAGATTCATTCAATAACCAAGCCGGAGAGTCAACACCACTCCGAAGTACTAATAACTAAGTTGAAGAGAGAGCAGGGCCATAAACGAAAGTGAACTATAGACAACTTACTGGAGACCATAGGCAATGAACGAAAGACCCGCGGAAGGGTATTAGTTGCCGAGAAAGCTAGCGCGCATAGATCAAAGCTTACTGGAGAGACCGTACATAGGCCTGTTCCAAAGCCGATCCTTCAACCAGTACTGCTTCTCATGATTCTCAGTTGAGGGTAGGTTGACCCGGGCCCGGACGAACCTTCCAACAAGCAGAATAGAAGGTGACCACAAAGCCATCTCCGTGGGAGGCTGCTACCCATAAGGCCATACCCGGCATGGGAAAGAAAAGCGGCGGACAACCGACTGAACTGGGGAGCCTAAACGGCATTGAGGATGAGTCCACCGGTTGGCAAACGGCTTCTCTCTACAGGTGCTTTCATTATGGATCATTCGACTTGTCACGATTGATTGCTCACACACAATTAGGTTAGGCAGGCTTGGGGAGGTGATCTGAATCGCTATCGATACGATGCGGGGCTTATTTGCTGACCGTAACGAACCCCCTAAAAAGAGCAGGGAGACCTTTGACCTGGGCTGGGGAGGGCGCTTTGCTTTAGAACTTTAGTTCGTAACAAGGCTCGAAGACCTCCGGCTGGATTTGAAATGGATCAGGTAGGGCATCGCATGGGTGGGATTAACAGTTTGATCTATTTCCTTCAATGGTAGGAAATCCGCATCCGCGGGGGTATACGGGGGGAAGCCAGTCTGCAGTAAATCTACTTGCTCCTTTGGATCACTAAGGAAAATCTTTACTCACACATACCGCAGTGTATTCTTGTCAACTCACATAGTCGGGAAATTTGAAAACTTCCGAAAAATGGCTTTTCTCTGGTCCCGTAGGCGATTTTGGCGATCTCACTAGAAACCCTAGTTCTTGATTTTCAACCTTAATTTTGATTGATCTGGGTTAGGTATTGGGGTGTTGTCGATCCTTCTGAGTAAGGTTTCTAGACTTCTACCCTGGTTTCTAATCTTTTGAAGTTAGAATTAGGGTTTTTCTTTTCGTTTTTTTAGGGTTTCTATTGCTTTTAGTCGCTTAGGGTTTTGTTGATTTCTGTTTGTCTTTCGTTGCATGTTCCTGCCATCTAGGTTTTTTCTACGTATTCTTAAGCATGGAGAGAAATCGTGATATGGGTTTGGAGGATTTGGGGTTTCAGTCTTTTTCGGAAAAGATGCATGATGATGTTTTCATTACGTCGAAGGGTTCTATGAATGTTCAGGATTTGCGTGATAAATCCTCTATGTTTAGTAAACCGCTGAAGATTGATGGGAATCCTTTGATGGCCCGTAGAGGTGTAGTGCAGAATGATCATAAGGTTATCAATGTTATTGACGAGTTGGAGAAAATCACGGTTCCAGTTCAGCCAGTTACTAGCTTAACTGATAATCATGATAAGCAGCATGAGATACCGTCTGTGCCAGCATCTTATGCGGAGAAACTTCAGTCTACTGTTCGGAAAAAGAGGGAGATAAACTTTAGACTTATGCAGCCGATAGAGACTCGAGATAATGCAGATGTGGTTATTCCGAAAGAAGTAGTGAAAAAGGTTCAAGATAAATTTGAGAATGTATTGTACGGATATTTCTTGGGTAGTAGGTTGCCGTTCCCGGTTGTGGAATATTATGCTAAAAATGTTTGGGCGAGATTTGGATTATCTAAACTCATGATGAATGCGAGTGGCTTCTTCTTCTTCAAGTTTAACACTAAAGAAGGTATGTTGAAAGTGCTAGAAGGTGGCCCATGGTTAATTAGGAAAATTCCATTGTTCCTGAATATTTGGTCTCCGTCGGTGAGTCTGAAAAAGGATGGGATTAAAACGGTGCCAGTGTGGGTTAAATTACATAATGTTCGTCTTGCAATTTATACCGATGAAGGTCTGAGTTTACTGGCGTAAAAAATAGGGGTTCCGAAAAGACTAGATGCTTACACGGCTGATATGTTTGCTGATAATTGGGGTAGAACGAGTTTTGCTCGTGCTATGATTGAGGTTTCGGCTGAACATGAATTGAAAGATCATATTGTTGTTGCTATCCCTAAGTTAGACGAAGAAGGTTATATCATGGAAAAAGTTAAGGTGGAATATGAATGGAAACCACAAAGGTGTTCGGCTTGTTGTCTGTTTGGTCATACGGATATTACTTGTCCTAAATCCCCAACTTTGAAACTTAAACAGGTTACAACTGATGATAAGGGGTTTGTTACTGATAAAAGGAAAGTAGCTAAGCGTGGTTATCTTCAAAAGAAGCAAAAACCTAAAGTTGTCTACAGACAAAAGAGTAACCATTCTGGTTCTGGGCCATCCGGAACAAAACGTGTTGAAGGTGAAGGTGATACGGCTAGCGATAGTTTTGGTGCTAAAAATGGTAGTTTGAATTTAAGGAACTCTTTCTCGGCCTTGGATCATATGGCAGATGGGGAACCTAGTACGAGTAGTAGTAAGGAGAATAGAGTATTGGATGATGTTTTTGTCACGCAACACCCTACTGAGATTTCAGAGTTTATGAATGCTGGTACAAATGTGAAAAAGTCTGAGGGGGCAAGCACTCCCGATCTAGCTGGTGTCCATGGGTAGTATAGGCGTTTGGAATATGTGACACCTGTGTCACTGTGACCATCAAACAAATACCAAACCAATGAAATATTGTATTTCATACTTGGGATTTGTATAAATATGTGTATCATTTGGACATATCAATTTTTGTTCAATTCCAAACTCTAAATCACTTTCTAGAAGGTTATACGTGCACCGATGCGTAAATATAACCAGTTTAAATGCAACAAACACTCCGGAATAGTGACATTGGCTTAACATACCTTAATTAACCTTTACATAACTTAGAAATAAGTTTTGAAGGCTTTGGTATGGCAAAAACAAGTTAATTCGTCTACAGGGACTAAACTTGACAAACTGCGAAAGTATGCCAATTTGGACAGTAACGAACATTCCGGAACATGACCATAAGTTAAACACACCTTAAATATCCTTTACATAGCTTAGAAATAGGCTTTGAGGGGTTCGGTGTGCTAAAATAAACTTTTGGGTCATTCAGGGACTAAAAGTGTCAAAAAGTGCACAAGTTTGCATTTTTGCGCATAACTCACGTTCTGAATACATCCGGACATCCAAAAATTTATGTAAGCATGACTATATTATGCTTTAGTGTTTGGCTTGCCAAAAATCCATTCGTCGCGTCATTTGGATCGTTTTTCGCGCTTATGCGCATTCCGTCGTAATTAAGCGAACAACGCGATCGTACGGCCAAACGAGCCGACATCCGAAATATTTTTGAGAATGTTTTGAGTTCCCTATACTTTAACTTCATTTTATAGCTTTGAAATGAGGTTAACGGGGCTTAAAAGTGTCAAATATGCATCAAAATACAAGTTTCTGGGCTGCAGGGACTAAAATGGTAATTCTGCCAAACTTGACCCTTGCGCATCGTAAGGCTCTCATTGCTACGATGCGCAAGCAGGGGTCAGAAGTAGCAAATCATTTTTTGGCTGCTGTTTTCAGCTCTTAACCCCTCCAAAAGCCAAGTACAAGTGTCAAAACCCTATGGTGAGTGCCCAATGAGTTACCACAACCTTCCAACAAGTGTACGGGCGAGTTCATTCCCTCTTTTCCAAGAAACGATCCTAACGGTGGACCGAAAACTATAAATACCCACCTCCACCCTTCACTTCCTCACACTTGAATCTGATTTATGCCTTCTAAGTTGAAGTTTATACTTCATACCTGAAGGAAAATCGGATCAAGAGCTTTCGGGGACCCTTTGTAAGTGTTCCTTCGTTCTTTTATTGCTTTTTGAGTCCGAAAGTCAAACTTTGTTTGACTTTCTGCATTGACCAGTTTATGGTCAATGCGAAGTTCGTTAGAACTTCGCAACGTGATTGTAATCCCGATGGTTATAGTCCTTATGACTATGCCTACTGATTACCACGTTGTCTAGGGTCGTAAGGGTAAGCGACTTGATCAGTCGCTTATGCTTTCGAACTCGACCCATTTGGTCGATCATTAGGATCCGACCAAACACATTAGGTGACCATAGTATATAGGGAATAACCTTCCGAGGTTATACCTTATGGTCACATCGTTTAAGTAGTTGTATGATAGATAGTTTATATGCCTTAGGTAAATTACCAGAATACCCTTTTCATGTATAATTGGTAATTAAGCATATGTAACCTAAACTTTTGTCACATAACTGATTATGTAACATGTTTAGGCATATAACACTTGTCATAGGGCTAGTTAGGCGGTCCGAACGCGTTTCACGCGAACGACGCGTTAAAGTAGCATAAGCTACCTAAACGGGTCGTAATGGGTCGTAAGCACTTATGTTAGGTTTCAATTAGTATGTAGGCTTTGTTAAACCATATCACATGAGTTCCTACACTCATTTGGTTTACAAACCCTCATACTACCCAGTCTTCCGATTTAGGTCCGGTTTATTAACATAGTTACCTATATTAGGTGCCGTTTGATATCCGTGATCTCTAGCATTGTTTGGTTGTTACTGAAGGACTACTGAACAATCTCAAGTGAGTACATAGAACCCCTCTTTTACTGTTTTCCAAACTGTTTTGGGGTGGAACACATGTGCCTACTTGTTACTTTTATGCTTTCCTGTTTTCACATCATATACCTGCTATGTTCGTTAGTACATTATAGTACATGATTTCATTACATTTCATGCTATGTGTGCCCATTGTGTGTGTACTTAGTACATCGTTTTACATTACATTTTATGCTATGTATGCCCATTGTGTGTGTACTTAGTACATCGTTTTACATTACATTTTATGCTATGTATGCCCATTGTGTGCCTACTTAGTACATCGTTTTACATGACATTTCACGCTATGTATGTTCATTTGATTACATACTTAGTGCATTGTTTTCACATGCTTACATTTTGGTATGACATTTGGTTTGTTTACATGGGACAATACATTCATTAACATTGATCACGCCGTTCGTTAGTAGGTAGTGGTACCATAGGAATTGACAACTCCCGTTCCGGACATCCCGGTTAGGTGGGGATGAAAGGAATGACCGAATTTGAAGATATAATACAGATAGACCTTTAAATTCGTTTAAGGGTTTATCACCACAGTCACAAGGCTTGGATGTATGCATTATAACAACACCGCATAAATGTTCATATTCAGTATAGCATGCATTTCCACAAGACATAACATTGATTTAAACCCAGTTTTACTTCAATATATTGTTTTGTGCATTTTTATCTATGGCTTAATGGATTTATAGATATACATATATATTCCACTTGCCATACATGACATTTTGACATAGTTTACACAAAGACATTTTGACATAGACATTTTGACATAGACATTTTGACATAGACATTTTAACATGATTTACATTTGATCATGCATTTCCACAAGACATAACATTGATTTAAACCAAGTTTTACTTCAATGCTTTGTTTTGTGCGTTTCACCTATGGTTTAGTTGATGCATTTCACTAGCCATACATATCATTTTGGTTACACATTACAAGATTTACATTTGACACATAAACATTTTTGACATTTGTTTTACATTTACATGATTTACATCTTGACATAAACACTTTGACATATTATTCAATACATTTGACAATTGGTTTAAACATAGACATCTTACATTGTTGGTTTGATTTGGGTAAGTGATTTAAGTAACGAGGCGTGTGTAATATGATACAAGCATGGTGGATACGCCGCTGGTACTTCCTATATATAAGTGTTTGTATGGTATTACACATCGTAGCGTTATGTGAATCATTTCAATTTGAGACATATAACATTTTATACAAATAACATAATTTTCACAAGACATTGTTTTACAAAACAACTTATTTTATACAAACTCATTTTATATGGTTATTAATTTAACCATACATTATTCTTTTATTTATACATATCATCCGAACTTATCGTTTTTTCAAATGATTTACGAAACAAAACAATTAACAAGGTTCATGACTAAATTTCATTAAACATTTTCTTAAACTTAAGTCATGAATCCCATTTTCACAAATCCTATGTACTCGCCGGCATTTTTATGCTGACGTACCTATTTTCACATGTGTTTCAGGAAAAGATGCATAGGATTGATCAAGATACACTTAGGCGGACTTGGGCCTTAGTGACAATAAAAGATGGAAGACTAGTTAATTTTGTTATACTTCTTTGATTGTCAAGACATTGTAACTATTTTATTCAATAAAACAATATTTCAATTTCCATGTGTTATGAAACAATGATTCTGTTACAACACTCCCCGATGTTTCCGCCACGTTTTGTTGTTTTACGTGGTCGGGGTGTGACAGAAAAGTTGGTATCAGAGCTCATGGTTATAGGGAATTAGGTTATTAGTAATGCTTTGACCTAGTCTATAACCTTCATAAGACCCTAACGCGAGTTCACTTGCGTTTAGTCATAAAACAATACCGTCACCTATCCTTAGGCGACGACCACAACAAGAACCTAAATTTCAAAACCGCTTTGAAAACTAATCATCTGTTCAAGGATGATTGATTACTAGGTTTTGAACCCTCTATTGTAAGGTTTTGAACCCTCAGTTATAAGGTTTTGAACCCTCAGTTACAAGGTTTTGAACCCTCAGTGTCACACCCCGACCGCGTAAAACAACAAATCGCGGCGGAAACATCGGGGAGTGTTGTAACAGAATTAATTGTTTCATAACCATGGCATTCAAAGTTGTATTTTAATTATCAAACAAGGGTGTTACATTGTCTTGAACAGTAAACAAAAGAGTTTATAACATAATTAAACAAGTCTATCTTCGTTTTTAGTCTCTAAGGCACATGTCCGCCCTAGTGTCATGATCAACATCCTACGGAAAAGCTCCTGAAAACACATGTGAAAATAGGTACGTCAGCATAAAAATGCCTGTGAGATACATAGGTTTGTGAAAATAGGATTCATGACTTGTATTTGAGAAAATGTTTAGTCATGAACCTTGTAATTTGCTTTGTCTTGTAAATCATTTGAAAAACGATAAGATCAGTTGATATGTATAAGTAAATGTAAGGTTAAATGAATAACCATGTAAAATGAGCTTGTATAAAATAAACTGTTTTGTAAAAACAATGTCTTGTGAAAAGTATGTTATGTATATAAAATGTATTATGTCTATACTGAAATGATTTAAATAACGTTACGCTATGTAATATTATACAAACACTTATATATAGGAAGTACCAGCGGCGTATCCACCATGTTTGTATCATATTACACACGTATCGTTACTCAAATCACTTACCCAAACAACCACCAATGTAACTTGTTCATGTACAAACCAATTGTCAAGTGTTGTTGTGTAAACCATATCAAAATGTCTATGTCCAATGTAAACTACCAAATGTGTATATCAATGTCAAAATGTTTATGTTCAATGTAGATCATGTAATGTGTAACCAAAATGTCATGTATGGTAAGTGAAATGTATAAACTAAACCATATGTAAAAATGCACAACAACAAGGTATTGAAGTAAAACACAGTTTAAATCAAAGTCATGTTGTGTGTAACAAATGCATGCTATACTGATACAAACATCTATGCGGTATTGTTATAATGCATACATCCAAGCCTTGAGACTGTGGCGATAAACCCTTGAACAAATTAAAGGTTTATCTAAGTTATGTATATCGAATTCGGTCATTCCTTTCATCCCCATACCCAGGATGTCCGGAACGGGAGTTGTCAATTCCTATGGTACCACTACCTACTAACGAACGGCGTAATTAATGTTAATGAATGTATTGTTCCATGTTAAACAAACCAAATGTCATAACAAAATGTAAGCATGTGAAAACGATGCACTAAGTATGTAATCAAATGAACATACATAGCGTGAAATGTAATGTAAAACGATGTACTAAGTAATGCACACAATGGGCACACCTAGCATGAAATGTTATGTAAAACAATGTACTAAGTAATGCACACAATGGGCACACCTAGCATGAAATGTAATGTAAAACAACGTACTAAGTAATGCACACAATGGGCACACCTAGCATGAAATGTAATGTAAAACGATGTACTAAGTAATGCACACAATGGGCACACATAGCATAAGATGTAATGAAATCATGTACTATAATGTACTAACGAACATAGCAGGTATATGATGTGAAAACAGGAAAGCACGAAAGTAACAAGTAGGCACATGTGTTCCACCCCAAAACAGTTTGGAAAACAGTAAAAGAGGGGTCTATGTACTCACTTGATATTGCTCAGATGTCTTAAGATAAACACCAAGTAATGCTAGAGATCTCGGAATCAAACGGCACCTAATATAGGTAACTATGTTAATAAACCGGACCTAAATCGGAAGATCGGGTAGCATGAGGGTTCGTAAACCAAACGAGTGTAGAGACTCGTGTCATTTGGTTTAACAAAGCCTACATACTAAATGAAACCTAACATAATTGTTTACGACCCATTACGACTCGTTTAGGTAGCTTATGCTACTTTAACGCGTCGTTCGCGTGAAACGCGTTCGGACCGCCTAACTAGCCCTATGACAAGTGTTATATGCCTAAACATGTTACATAATCAGTTATGTGACAAAGGTTTAGGTTACATATGCTTAATTACCAATTATACATGAAAAGGGTATTCTGGTAATTTACCTAAGGCATATAAACTACCTATCATACAACTACTCAAACGATGTGACCATAGGGTATAACCTCGGAAGGTTATTCCCTACCTACTATGGTCACCTAATGTATTTGGTCGGATCCTAATGATTGACCAAACTGGCTTACCCTACGACCCTAGACAACGTGGTAATCAGTAGGCATAGTCCCAAGGGACTATAACCATCGTGATTACAATCACGTTGCGAAGTTCAAACGAACTTCGCATTGACCATTACTGGTCAACACTGAAAGTCAAACAAAGTTTGACTTTCTGACTCGAAAAGCAATAAAATAAGGAAAAGAACGAAAGAATACTTACGAAGGGTCCCCGAATGCTAACTTCGATTCAAAAATCTCAGGTATGAAACAATAGTTTCAACTTAGAGTTTCTCAAATCAAAGTTCTTGTGATTTTGAAGCATGGGGGGTGGGGTATTTATAGTATTTGGTCCACCGTTAAGATCGTTTCATGGAAAACGTGCCTTAATCCCACCCGTACAAGTGTCGGGACCTTATGGTAGCTCAAATACATCCTTATCAGCTGACTAAGCAAGTATGAATATGTGGTTGTGGTTAAATCTGCTGCAAACAGGCTGTTAAAAACTCTGCATCTGGTCTGAAGACCCCATACACACCGTAGAGCAAAAACCCCTACGCATCGTATGGCTGAACTTTGGCAGATTTACACTTTTGGTCCCTGTTATGCAATAAGGTCATTTTTGACACGTTTAAGGCCCGTTAACCCCATTTCAAAGCTCTAAATGAAGTTAAAGTATAGGGAACTTAAAACATGCTCAAAAATATCTCGGATGTCGGTTCGTTTAGCCGTACGGTTGCGATGTTCGGTTAATTACGACGGAATGCGCATAAGCGCGAAAAACGATCCAAATGACGCGACGAATGGATTTTTGGCAAGCCAAACACTAAAATATAATATAGTCATGCTTACATAAATTTTTGGATGTCCAGATGTATTCAGAACGTAAGTTATGCGCAAAAGTGCAAACTTGTGCACTTTTTGACACTTATAGTCCCTGAATGACCCAAAAGTTTATTTTAGCATACCGAACCCCTCAAAGCCTATTTCTAAGCTATGTAAAGGATATTTAAGGTATGTTTAACTTATGGTCATGTTCCGGAATGTTCGTTACAGTTCAAATTGGCATACTTTCGCAGTTTGTCAAGTTTAGTCCCTGTAAATGAATTAACTTGTTTTTGCCATACCAAAGCCTTTAAAACTTATTTCTAAGTTATGTAAAGGTTATTTAAGGTATGTTGAGAATTTGTTGATGTTCCGGAGTATTTGTCGTGTTAAACTGAGTACGTTTATGCACCAGTTTGCGTATAACTCTCCAGAAAGTGATATAGAGTTTGAAATTACATAAAAGTCAAAACATGAAAAATATAAAACACAACCAAACAAACATTGGGATCAAATAACTTTGTTTTATTGATAATAGAACTGTTCATAGTGATTACAAGCACAGTTGTTACAGTCTCCCCTACTTGTGGAAATTTCGTCCCGAAATTTATTTAGAGGAAACTCGTGGAAAAAGATGTGGATATTTCGCCTTCATTTGATCTTCGCGTTCCCAAGTAAACTCAGGTCCACGTTTAGCTTCCCAGCAAACTTTAACCAAAGGAATGCGCTTGCGTTTGAGCCACTTGACTTCACGTCCATGATTTCCACTGGCTTCTCAACAAATTTCAGTGTTTTGCCAACACGAATTTCGTCGAGAGGTATGTGGAGGTTCTCATCAGTTAAACACCTCTTGAGATTGGATACGTGAAAAGTTGGATGAACATTTCCAAGTTCAGGAGGTAACTCAAGTCTATAGGCTACCTTTCCGATTCTTTCGACGATCTTGAATGGTCCAACGTATCTAGGTGCAAGTTTTCCTTTCTTTCCAAATCTGATCACACCTTTCCAAGGTGAGACCTTAAGTAATACTCGATCACCGACTTGAAATTCCAAGGGTTTGCGTTTTGGATCCGTGTAACTCTTTTGACGGCTCATAGCTGTCTGAAGGTTATCGCGAACTTTCTTGACCTTGTCAGTTGTCTCTAAAATGAGGGCAGGTCCAGTAAGTTGAGCCTCGCCAATCTCATTCCAGCAGACTGGTGAACGACATTTTCGACCATAGAGAGCCTCGAAAGGAGCCATTTTGATGCTGGTGTGATAACTGTTGTTGTAGGAGAATTCAATCAACTTAAGATGTGAATCCCAACTACCACCAAAATCGATCACACAAGCTCTTAGCATATCCTCCAGAGTCTGGATTGTTCTTTCAGATTGACCATCCGTTTGCGGATGATAAGCTGTGCTCAGATTAAGTTGGGTCCCCATAGCAGATTGCATGGTTCTCCAAAAATGAGAAGTGAAACGAGCATCTCTGTCAGAAATGATGTTCAAAGGAACACCATGTCGAGCCACAATTTCATCTACATAGATTTGAGCAAGTCTGTCAGCAGGAAAATCCTCGCGGATTGGCAAGAAATGAGCTGACTTCGTAAGACGATCAACAACTACCCAGATGGCATCATGACCTTTCTTTGTGCGTGGAAGTTTGGTAACAAGATCCATAGTAATGTTTTCCCATTTCCAAACTGGGATCTCTGGTTGCACCAATAAACCAGATGGACGCTGATGTTTAGCCTTAACCTTAAGACAAGTAAGGCATTTTGATACGTATAAGGCAATGTCTTTCTTCATACCAGGCCACCAATAGTGAATACGAAGATCCTTATACATCTTATCTGAGCCCGAATGAATAGAATAACGAGATTTATAAGCTTCATCCATAAGCAAGGTACGAAGATCATCCTGGCTTGGGACCCACAAACGGTCCATGAAGTAATATGATCCATTGTCCTTCAGTTCCAGAGCAGGCGTTATGTGATAGGGAAATTCCTTATCCATTAAACCTTGTGAAACACAAGATTGTTGAGCCTGAGAAATGCGTGCTTGGATATCAGATCGAGCTTGAATAACAGATTGGACACGAACACAATGCAGCTTAGTACGTTCCTTACGACTCAATGCATCGGCTACGACATTCGCCTTACCAGGATGGTAGCGAATTTCGCAGTCATAGTCGTTTAGGAGCTCGACCCAACGTCGTTGCCTCATGTTGAGTTCTTTCTGGTTGAAGATGTGCTGAAGACTTTTGTGGTCCGTGAAAACCACACATTTTGTACCGTACAAATAGTGTCTCCAGATCTTGAGAGCAAAAACAACTGCACCCAACTCAAGATCATGAGTGATGTAGTTCTTCTCATGAATCTTCAACTGCCTCGATGCATAGGCTATGACTTTGTTCCTTTGCATCAGAACACAACCAAGACCCAATTTCGATGCATCACAATACACGACAAAATCATCGTCACCCTCAGGCAATGATAGAACAGGCGCGTCACAAAGCTTCTGCTTCAAGTGTTGAAAAGCTTCCTCTTGTTTGTATCCCCAATAAAAGGGCATTTTCTTCTGAGTTAGAGCAGTAGAGGAACTGCAATCTTCGAGAAGTTTTCAATGAAGCGGCGGTAATAACCCGCTAGACCAAGAAAAGAACGAACTTCAGTAGGAGTAGAAGGTGTATCCCAATCCTTAATCGCACTGATCTTGGAGGAATCTACATGAATACCTCGTTCGTTGATAACATGCCCCAAAAATTGAACTTCTTTAAGCCAAAATTCGCACTTGGAGAATTTGGCGAAAAGTTGCTCTTTCTTTAGGAGTTCTAGGGTAAGACGAAGATGTTGCTCGTGGTCAGCTTGCGTCTTAGAGTATATCAAGATGTCATCAATAAAAACAATGACGAACTGATCCAAATAAGGTTTGCAGACCCTATTCATTAAGTCCATGAAAACAGCAGGAGCATTAGTCAAACCGAATGGCATGACTGTGAACTCATAATGCCCATAACGAGTGCGGAATGCTGTCTTGGGAATATCTTCTTCATGCACCCGAAGTTGATGATATCCGGAACGTAGATCAATCTTCGAAAAATAAGAAGCGCCCTGTAACTGATCAAAGAGGTCGTCTATGCGAGGTAGGGGATATCGATTCTTGATGGTAAGCTTGTTAAGCTCACGATAATCGATACACATCCTAAAAGATCCATCCTTCTTCTTGACAAAGAGAACGGGAGCACCCCAAGGTGAAAAACTAGGACGTATAAAACCTTTGTCAGAGAGCTCCTGAAGCTGTTTAGACAATTCTTGCATCTCAGATGGTGCAAGACGATATGGAGCTCTGGCAATGGGATTTGCACCAGGTACGAGATCAATGCGGAACTCGACTTGGCGTGCTGGAGGTAGACCAGGTAAATCTTCAGGGAACACTTCAAAATAATCCCGAACGACAGGAATATCTGAAATAGACTTACCCTTGCCTTTATCTTCTGTAACATGTGCTAAGAAAGCCACATAGTTCTTCCGCAGATACATCCGAGCTTTAAAACAAGACATGAGTTTGAGACCACTGGTAGGCTTCTCACCTTGAACCTGCAGGATCTCGCCTGTCGAAAGCGGCACACGAACAATCTTCTCAGAACAAACTATCTCTGCGTGATGCTTGGATAACCAATCCATTCCCACAATAACGTCGAAGCTTCCAAGTTGCATAGGCGCGAGGTCAATAGGAAAAAGATGGTCGTTAAGGTTCAACTGGCAGTTGCGAAGAACAGAATCAAGAATAATGGGTTCACCACTAGCAACTTCTACTGTCAAAGGTTTTCCTAGTTTCGTTCTAGACACGCGAAGCATTTGCTCAAAAGACAATGACACGAAACTCTTATCGGCACCTGAATAAAAAAGAACAGATGCAGGCTGATTATTAATAAAGAACGTACCGTTCACCACATTATCGTCAGCCTGTGCCTCTTGGGCATTCATGTTAAAGGCTCGGCCTCGAGCCGGAGCCTGAACCTGATTCTGGTTGGCTAGCCTTGGGCATCGGTTTCTGTAGTGGGTCAGATCCCCACAATTGTAACAAGCACCTGGTGGGTATTGTAGTCGTGCAGCTTGACCCTGTTGCTGAGCAGGAGGCTGTGCAACTTGTTGAGCCGGGTTTTGAACTGCGCGATTCTGAGCAAACCGACAAACATCGGCAAGATGACCTGACTTCCCACAGCTAGTACATAAACGGCATTGATGTTGCGGCTGATGGTGACTGTTGCATCTATTGCACAAAGGTGCATTCCCTGAATAGGGTTTCTTTGCTGGGGGCTGTGCGGGTTGGTTGGGAGCTGCCTGATTAGCTTGGGCAGTGATAGCAAAATTTTGGGAAGCCTTACGCTTCCTTGACCTCTTCGAAGAACCAGAGTCCTTTCCATTCCTGTTTTGACCTTTCTTGCTATCTTCCTTGTCAGCCGACTGCTTCTTGCCCTTGTCACCCTTCCTGTGTAGCTTTCCCTTTCTAATCTGCGACTCAGTCAATGTCGCTGATAACTCGATCGCCTGACGGAGTGTGGTAGGGTTACTACCAGTAAGGATGTCTTGTACCGAGTCAGGTAGGCCGTCGAAGTATCTTTCGATAGCCTTGTCGAGTGGGGTAACCATAGTCGGGCAAAGCAGACTCAACTCTTCAAACCGGTCAGTATACGCCCTGTGCTCACCACTATCCTGCTTCAAATCATCAAACTCTTTCTCCAACGCTCGCTGCTCATGACGAGGACAGAATTCCCTCATCATAAGGGCTCTAAGTTCAGCCCATGTCTGTGCGAGAGCAACTTCTGCACCTCGGTCTCCCATAACCCCATTCCACCATGTAAGAGCCCTCTTCTGAAACACGCTCGAAGAAAACTCGACCTTGCGATTATCCGGGCACTGCACGTGGCGAAAAGTATTCTCAATGCTTTCGAACCACTGAAGAAGCCCAGTTGCTCCTTCAGAACCACTAAACTTGAGTGGTTTAGCCTGGTTAAAATCCTTGTATTTGCATGGAACATTGTTGTTATTGTTGGCTTGGTTCCGTTGAGCAAAGAGATTTGGGAATTGGGCAGCCATCTGCTGCGCAATAATTTCTGCCAGTTCGGCAGTTGCTATCTTGTTTTCGCGTCGAGGAGGCATTCTAAAAGAGGAAAACATGAAAGGAAACGAGTGAGATGATTGGATGAAGAGAATGAGATGAAACAAAATCAACAAAAGCAAAGATGGTGGTCATTCGTCCGTATCACAAAGCAAACAAACGACACACAGTGACTAATCAAAGTAAATGGGTCAAAAATAATGTATAATGAAGACATGCTCGCCTATAAGTGAACACTCATCCCAAGAATTCCCAGGTAAGCACAACTGGTCTCGCGTCTGATGAGATATATACGAAGTGCTTGCCTAGACAGAAAACCCAGAATACAGGCATTCACCCTTCCAGTTTGCACGTGTTCACATTATTTAAAACCCAAAACCTTGACGAGATTTTTGAAAATTTGAAGGCACAAGGCCAAAAACCAAACTGAAAAGGGTTCAAAACCATATAACAGAGGGTTCAAAACCTTAAAATTGAGGGTTCAAAACCTTGTAATAAATCATTCAAAAACAGATGATTGTTTTTCAAAAATCGTTTCGGAAAATTTGGTTCTTGTTTTGATAATCACCTAAGGATAGGTGATGTACATGTTTTAAGATCTAAACACAAGATAACTTGTGTTAGGGTCCTAGAAAAGTTATAGTCTAGGTCAAAGCATTACTAATAACCTAATTCCCTATAACCATTGGCTCTGATACCAAATCTTCTGTCACACCCCGACCGCGTAAAACAACAAATCGCGGCGGAAACATCGGGGAGTGTTGTAACAGAATTAATTGTTTCATAACCATGGCATTCAAAGTTGTATTTTTATTATCAAACAAGGGTGTTACATTGTCTTGAACAGTAAACAAAAGAGTTTATAACATAATTAAACAAGTCTATCTTCGTTTTTAGTCTCTAAGGCACAGGTCCGCCCTAGTGTCATGATCAACATCCTACGGAAAAGCTCCTGAAAACACATGTGAAAATAGGTACGTCAGCATAAAAATGCCTGTGAGATACATAGGTTTGTGAAAATAGGATTCATGACTTGTATTTGAGAAAATGTTTAGTCATGAACCTTGTAATTTGCTTTGTCTTGTAAATCATTTGAAAAACGATAAGATCAGTTGATATGTATAAGTAAATGTAAGGTTAAATGAATAACCATGTAAAATGAGCTTGTATAAAATAAACTGTTTTGTAAAAACAATGTCTTGTGAAAAGTATGTTATGTATATAAAATGTATTATGTCTATATTGAAATGATTTAAATAACGTTACGCTATGTAATATTATACAAACACTTATATATAGGAAGTACCAGCGGCGTATCCACCATGTTTGTATCATATTACACACGTATCGTTACTCAAATCACTTACCCAAACAACCACCAATGTAACTTGTTCATGTACAAACCAATTGTCAAGTGTTGTTGTGTAAACCATATCAAAATGTCTATGTCCAATGTAAACTACCAAATGTGTATATCAATGTCAAAATGTTTATGTTCAATGTAGATCATGTAATGTGTAACCAAAATGTCATGTATGGTAAGTGAAATGTATCAACTAAACCATATGTAAAAATGCACAACAACAAGGTATTGAAGTAAAACACAGTTTAAATCAAAGTCATGTTGTGTGTAACAAATGCATGCTATACTGATACAAACATCTATGCGGTATTGTTATAATGCATACATCCAAGCCTTGAGACTGTGGCGATAAACCCTTAAACAAATTAAAGGTTTATCTAAGTTATGTATATCGAATTCGGTCATTCCTTTCATCCCCATACCCAGGATGTCCGGAACGGGAGTTGTCAATTCCTATAGTACCACTACCTACTAACGAACGGCGTAATTAATGTTAATGAATGTATTGTTCCATGTTAAACAAACCAAATGTCATAACAAAATGTAAGCATGTGAAAACGATGCACTAAGTATGTAATCAAATGAACATACATAGCGTGAAATGTAATGTAAAACGATGTACTAAGTAATGCACACAATGGGCACACCTAGCATGAAATGTTATGTAAAACAATGTACTAAGTAATGCACACAATGGGCACACCTAGCATGAAATGTAATGTAAAACAACGTACTAAGTAATGCACACAATGGGCACACCTAGCATGAAATGTAATGTAAAACGATGTACTAAGTAATGCACACAATGGGCACACATAGCATAAGATGTAATGAAATCATGTACTATAATGTACTAACGAACATAGCAGGTATATGATGTGAAAACAGGAAAACACGAAAGTAACAAGTAGGCACATGTGTTCCACCCCAAAACAGTTTGGAAAACAGTAAAAGAGGGGTCTATGTACTCACTTGATATTGCTCAGATGTCTTAAGATAAACACCAAGTAATGCTAGAGATCTCGGAATCAAACGGCACCTAATATAGGTAACTATGTTAATAAACCGGACCTAAATCGGAAGATCGGGTAGCATGAGGGTTCGTAAACCAAACGAGTGTAGAGACTCGTGTCATTTGGTTTAACAAAGCCTACATACTAAATGAAACCTAACATAATTGTTTACGACCCATTACGACTCGTTTAGGTAGCTTATGCTACTTTAACGCGTCGTTCGCGTGAAACGCGTTCGGACCGCCTAACTAGCCCTATGACAAGTGTTATATGCCTACACATGTTACATAATCAGTTATGTGACAAAGGTTTAGGTTACATATGCTTAATTACCAATTATACATGAAAAGGGTATTCTGGTAATTTACCTAAGGCATATAAACTACCTATCATACAACTACTCAAACGATGTGACCATAGGGTATAACCTCGGAAGGTTATTCCCTACCTACTATGGTCACCTAATGTATTTGGTCGGATCCTAATGATCGACCAAACTGGGTCGGGTTCGAAGGTATAAGCGATTTATTAGATCGCTTACCCTACGACCCTAGACAACGTGGTTATCAGTAGGCATAGTCCCAAGGGACTATAACCATCGTGATTACAATCACGTTGCGAAGTTCAAACGAACTTCGCATTGACCATTACTGGTCAACGCTGAAAGTCAAACAAAGTTTGACTTTCTGACTCGAAAAGCAATAAAATAAGGAAAAGAACGAAAGAATACTTACGAAGGGTCCCCGAATGCTAACTTCGATTCAAAAATCTCAGGTATGAAACAATAGTTTCAACTTAGAGTTTCTCAAATCAAAGTTCTTGTGATTTTGAAGCATGGGGGGTGGGGTATTTATAGTATTTGGTCCACCGTTAAGATCGTTTCATGGAAAACGTGCCTTAATCCCACCCGTACAAGTGTCGGGACCTTATGGTAGCTCAAATACATCCTTATCAGCTGACTAAGCAAGTATGAATATGTGGTTGTGTTTAAATCTGCTGCAAACAGGCTGTTAAAAACTCTGCATCTGGTCTGAAGACCCCATACGCACCGTAGGGCAAAAACCCCTACGCATCGTATGGCTGAACTTTGGCAGATTTACACTTTTGGTCCCTGTTATGCAATAAGGTCATTTTTGACACGTTTAAGGCCCGTTAACCCCATTTCAAAGCTCTAAAATGAAGTTAAAGTATAGGGAACTTAAAACATGCTCAAAAATATCTCGGATGTCGGTTCGTTTAGCCGTACGGTTGCGATGTTCGGTTAATTACGACGGAATGCGCATAAGCGCGAAAAACGATCCAAATGACGCGACGAATGGATTTTTGGCAAGCCAAACACTAAAATATAATATAGTCATGCTTACATAAATTTTTGGATGTCCAGATGTATTCAGAATGTAAGTTATGCGCAAAAGTGCAAACTTGTGCACTTTTTGACACTTATAGTCCCTGAATGACCCAAAAGTTTATTTTAGCATACCGAACCCATCAAAGCCTATTTCTAAGCTATGTAAAGGATATTTAAGGTATGTTTAACTTATGGTCATATTCCGGAATGTTCGTTACAGTTCAAATTGGCATACTTTCGCAGTTTGTCAAGTTTAGTCCCTGTAAATGAATTAACTTGTTTTTGCCATACCAAAGCCTTTAAAACTTATTTCTAAGTTATGTAAAGGTTATTTAAGGTATGTTGAGAATTTGTTGATGTTCCGGAGTATTTGTCGCGTTAAACTGAGTACGTTTACGCACCAGTTTGCGTATAACTCTCCAGAAAGTGATATAGAGTTTGAAATTACATAAAAGTCAAAACATGAAAAATATAAAACACAACCAAACAAACATTGGGATCAAATAACTTTGTTTTATTGATAATAGAACTGTTCATAGTGATTACAAGCACAGTTGTTACACTCAGTTATAAGGTTTTGAACCCTCAGTTATAAGGTTTTGAACCCTCAGTTATAAGGTTTTTAACCCTCAGTTATAAGGTTTTGAACTCTCTGTTATATGGTTTTGAACCCCTTTGAATTTTCAAAATCTCGTCAAGGTTTTGGGTTTTAAATAATGTGAACACGTGCAAACTGGAAGGGTGAATGCCTGTATTCTGGGTTTTCTGTCTAGGCAAGCACTTCGTATACATCTCATCAGATGCGAGACCAGTTGTGCTTACCTGGGAATTCTTGGGATGAGTGTTCACTTATAGGCGAGCATGTCTTCGCGATACATTATTTTTGACCCATTTACTTTGATTTGTCACCATCTCATTTGTTCGCCTTAGGTAACAAACAAATGATCGCAAATCCTTATGCGTTACCATTCTGTTGATTATCCAATAACCTTTCACCTGTTTCTTCCTATGTCTTTCTTTTTCTTCTAGAATGTCCCTTCCTCTCAGCAACGATCAAATGTCCGAGCGAACAGCCAAATTTGCCCAGCAAATAGGCGAAGTGATTCAGAAGACTGTGGATTTAGGCATTGCCATGGCTCGTCTCAACAATGAAGCCTCTAGTCTCAACAATGAAGCCTCTCGTCTCGACAATGAAGCCACTCAAGAGTCACCAAGACAGGCAGGACCTAGTCGGGTGACAGCACCACCAGCCAAGAAACCAATCGAGGAATCAAAGACCATGGATGAACGATCCCCTAAGAAGTCAAAGAAGCGGAAGGCTTCTCAGAACTTCGCCGTGGTCACTCACAAGGGTCAAGCCGTCCCCAACCAACCTGCTCAACCCCCTGCTAGGAAACCATACAATGGAACCATACAATGGAACCTCACCCTTGTGCAACCAATGTACCCTTCATCATCACCCTAGTGTGAAGTGCCGCAAATGCGAAATTTGTGGACTTAAAGGTCATACAGCAAGAGTTTGCCGAGCTGCAGTTGCTCCAAAGCAAGCTGGCGACTCTGCTCAAGTTCGTTTCTCACCAGGGTCTTGCTACAACTGTGGCGAGATGGGCCATTTCCTAAGGGATTGCCCAAAGCTTGCTAATGCAAATTCAACCCTTGGATGAGAATTCGGCTGAACAAAGGATGTTGCTGTTTTATGCCTTTGTTTCTTTTGTTTTCATGTATTGTGAAACAATATGTCTCGTTCATAAATAAAAGTGGTTGTTCGCAATTCTGATATACAAGTATAATTACATGTGTTTATGGCATTTCCCTATAATACCTGTATTAAGGAACTATGTTCCTTACAAACTACTCTTGTGATTCTCTCTTACAATTGATCGCTCATAATTTCCTCGAAAGTTCTAAGTACTCGTTTCATTCTAAGAAACGAAGTACACGAAATAAAGTGAAATTATGAGTAATCGTGCTTTTTGCACATCTGTGCCTTTAAATCCTTGGTTAGATAACTAAGGATATTTTCAAAGCTCATACCCATTATGTTTTGATCGTTCAACATACACAGTACAAGTATTTCAAAAACAATCTTCATAATCTCAAAACATTTCATATAGTTTGAAAACAATTTTTTTTATGCATTATCTATGTTATTTCAAAAACATTGGCTATATTTTCAAAAACAACCTTCATAATTTCAAAATGTTTCATATAGTTTGAAGACAATATTAACACTGTACATTTTCTTATCAAGTGCATGATTTCGAAAAGCATCATTCATATTTTCAAAAAAACCTTATACATAATTTCAAAAATTCCTCGCGCATGATTTTAAGACATTTTTTTATAAATATACTTACCTAGTACACCTACTTTATGATTTCAACAGTATTATATATAAGGTTTCAAAAACATTAAACACATTTTTTTAAAGAAACCCCATGCATAGTTTTCAAAATATTTTCCTCGTACATTGACTTAACCTTCAGATTCTGCTTCATATGTCGCCTTGACATATCTAGCATCTCAACTTCATAAGCATTTTTACTTCATGTTTTGACCTAAGCACACCCAGTGCAAGGTTTCAAAACATCTTCAACTTCTAAAATCCATATGGGATCTTTTATTTTCACATATTAGACCCTTGTGGATGGTTATCATTCAAATCAGAGTCCTTAATTGGATTCTTTATGTACCTAAATTCGAACATTTCGGTTCCTTTTAAATCGAAATCGAATTTTTCTTTAAAAAAATATTTATATCTTTATAGTTAGATTCTTGACAATGTTTAAAGTACCAAATGAAGTCCACGAGATGGATTCCTAGTGTGCTTTAAATACATGTGCTCTGTTAGCAGAACAAATTAACAAACAATTTTGTGGTTATGTGATTATGTGTTTGCATATTTTGTGTTTTCATTTATACATTTTTGTGTTTTATACTCTGGTTATTCGTTATCCAAATCCTCGTAGAATCTTTCATATCTTCATATGAGGGATTCGTAGTAGGATATTCAAAAAGGTACTACCTTAAATCCTTAATGGGCTTCTATGTAATAGTTAAGACCCTTGGATTATATAGTACTACTCCATGATTCATAAGAGACCCTTTAGTGGTCTAGTAAAAAAGATTGATTCAGAATCTGGTTAAGAACGACATCTAGTGATGTAGCTGAACAGACTCCTTGATAGTCTATTTAGATCATTTATTGATTTAATTAAAAGGACTCTATGGTGGTCTAGTCACACTCATCACAGGATTGTTCATTTGGTTTTACCCTACACATTATAAAATAGACTGTGTGAACTGTGCAAGGAATTGTCTAATTATGGACGCGTACATAATTATGAAATTTAGTGCACAGAAACCCAGTAAGATTTATTATGTGTAAGAACCGATAGCGACAACAATAACAAAATGAGAACGATGTAATGGAGGTACGGTGGACGCACCAATGACGCTTCATATACTTGTATATGAGTATCCCTCTTACATTGCAAGCATGATGTTATTAAAGTTACTAGAAGTTCAGAACCCTAACCAATGTTGTTCGATCTTTTCAAACTTCATGTTTCAAGCTCTCACAAGTTTCCTCTAAATAAAATTTCGGGACGAAATTTCCTAAAGTAGGGGAGACTGTGACACCTGTGTCACTGTGACCATCAAACAAATACCAAACCAATGAAATATTGTATTTCATACTTGGGATTTGTATAAATATGTGTATCATTTGCACATATCAATTTTTGTTCAATTCCAAACTCTAAATCACTTTCTTGAAGGTTATACGCGCACCGATGCGTAAATAGAACCAGTTTAAATGCAACAAACACTCCGGAATAGTGACATTGGCTTAACATACCTTAATTAACCTTTACATAACTTAGAAATAAGTTTTGAAGGCTTTGGTATGGCAAAAACAAGTTAATTCGTCTACAGGGACTAAACTTGACAAACTGCGAAAGTATGCCAATTTGAACAGTAACGAACATTCCGGAACATGACCATAAGTTAAACACACCTTAAATATCCTTTACATAGCTTAGAAATAGGCTTTGAGGGGTTCGGTGTGCTAAAATAAACTTTTGGGTCATTCAGGGACTAAAAGTGTCAAAAAGTGCACAAGTTTGCATATTTACGCATAACTCACGTTCTGAATACATCCGGACATCCAAAAATTTATGTAAGCATGACTATATTATGCTTTAGTGTTTGGCTTGCCAAAAATCCATTCGTCACGTCATTTGGATCGTTTTTCGCGCTTATGCGCATTCCGTCGTAATTAAGCGAACAACGCGATCGTACGGCCAAACGAGCCGACATCCGAAATATTTTTGAGCATGTTTTGAGTTCCCTATACTTTAACTTCATTTTATAGCTTTGAAATGAGGTTAACGGGGCTTAAAAGTGTCAAATATGCATCAAAATACAAGTTTCTGGGCTGCAGGGACTAAAATGGTAATTCTGCCAAACTTGACCCTTGCGCATCGTAAGGCTCTCATTGCTACGATGTGCAAGCAGGGGTCAGAAGCAGCAAATCGTTTTTTGGCTGCTGTTTTCAGCTCTTAACCCCTCCAAAAGCCAAGTACAAGTGTCAAAACCCTATGGTGAGTGCCCAATGAGTTACCACAACCTTCCAACAAGTGTACGGGCGAGATCATTCCCTCTTTTCCAAGAAACGATCCTAACGGTGGACCGAAAACTATAAATACCCACCTCCACCCTTCACTTCCTCACACTTGAATCTGATTTATGCCTTCTAAGTTGAAGTTTATACTTCATACCTGAAGGAAAATCGGATCAAGAGCTTTCGGGGACCCTTTGTAAGTGTTCCTTCGTTCTTTTATTGCTTTTCGAGTCCGAAAGTCAAACTTTGTTTGACTTTCTGCATTGACCAGTTTATGGTCAATGCGAAGTTCGTTAGAACTTCGCAACGTGATTGTAATCACGATGGTTATAGTCCTTATGACTATGCCTACTGATTACCATGTTGTCTAGGGTCGTAAGGGTAAGCGACTTGATCAGTCGCTTATGCTTTCGAACTCGACCCATTTGGTCGATCATTAGGATCCGACCAAACACATTAGGTGACCATAGTATATAGGGAATAACCTTCCGAGGTTATACCTTATGGTCACATCGTTTAAGTAGTTGTATGATAGGTAGTTTATATGCCTTAGGTAAATTAGCAGAATACCCTTTTCATGTATAATTGGTAATTAAGCATATGTAACCTAAACTTTTGTCACATAACTGATTATGTAACATGTTTAGGCATATAACACTTGTCATAGGGCTAGTTAGGCGGTCCGAACGCGTTTCACGCGAATGACGCGTTAAAGTAGCATAAGCTACCTAAACGGGTCGTAATGGGTCGTAAGCACTTATGTTAGGTTTCAATTAGTATGTAGGCTTTGTTAAACCATATCACATGAGTTCCTACACTCATTTGGTTTACAAACCCTCATACTACCCAGTCTTCCGATTTAGGTCTGGTTTATTAACATAGTTACCTATATTAGGTGCCGTTTGATATCTGTGATCTCTAGCATTGTTTGGTTGTTACTGAAGGACTACTGAACAATCTCAAGTGAGTACATAGAACCCCTCTTTTACTGTTTTCCAAACTGTTTTGGGGTGGAACACATGTGGCTACTTGTTACTTTCATGCTTTCCTGTTTTCACATCATATACCTGCTATGTTCGTTAGTACATTATAGTACATGATTTCATTACATTTCATGCTATGTATGCCCATTGTGTGTGTACTTAGTACATCGTTTTACATTACATTTTATGCTATGTATGCCCATTGTGTGCCTACTTAGTACATCGTTTTACATGACATTTCACGCTATGTATGTTCATTTGATTACATACTTAGTGCATTGTTTTCACATGCTTACATTTTGGTATGACATTTGGTTTGTTTACATGGGACAATACATTCATTAACATTGATCACGCCGTTCGTTAGTAGGTAGTGGTACCATAGGAATTGACAACTCCCGTTCCGGACATCCCGGTTAGGTGGGGATGAAAGGAATGACCGAATTCGAAGATATAATACAGATAGACATTTAAATTCGTTTAAGGGTTTATC